>NQII01000984.1:212676-268582 GCA_002778355.1 Clitarchus hookeri | reverse complement strand
TTCCCACATGGCACTGTTTACAAAACGTTTGACAGGTGTCACATGGCAATGTTTTGTTTACATACTGCGGAAGGATACATAATCGGCTCCCTGAAAGTAGATATTTAGCAGGGCTTCAGAAAATCTTGAAGTTACCGTGAATACATTATATCTATGAGTTTCATGTTTTGAATTCAAAATGGCCACCATTATTTACATAGCAGTAGGTCAATGCTATAACCGCAATGTAAGTACGGATGTTTCAATAGAACTGAATTATATTGAGCGTTATTATCAACGGTGTGTCTACATTTATATGAAAATTATATGCATTTACATGTCGTGTGATTGGCAGTCGAATGGGTATGTAAACATTGTGTGTTAGTGTAGTTGAAACAGTTTACTGCCGATTGTAAGACCACCCCCATTTTTTTTTAAACAGTTTATTTTCGGGTGAATACAGTATTTTTTTTATTGTTGCAGCTGTCAAATATGATTTAATAATTTTTGTGGCAATAATTTTGTTTAATTTTTTTTCTTCCTTTTTTAGTTTTCGAAAATTTGGCACAAATGAGATGTCTGTATGAAATCGGTGCAATACCAATGAGGTTTGAGTGTACCCTACTTTTCTTAAATTCAAAAGGAGTCACCTTTTGAAATGTGTGACCTCCCAATTCTCTTAACTACAAACTGTGGTGTAGACAATGTGACAGAACAGGACTTAACACCATATAAACTGCAATCCAACTCACTTCCTGCATCATCGCAATGTTTACTTTGGTTCTAGGGAGCCACCTTTTTTTTGGAAGTGCCTTTGAATTCATGGTGAATGTCCTCTGTACTTGTATGACTCAACCTGCCGATCAGGGGACAAAAGAAAACAAGCCAGCAGTTAGAGAAAGATGACAAACACTGAATCTTACAGTTTTCCCTGGCCTATATTCAGGACCGAAACCTTCCATTACCATATTTTCCACCGCTGACAGAATAAATATGCTATCAGTGAAGCAGAATTAAATTACACTGTACCAGACCAAGCAAGCAAGGTCAACATTTAATTCAGCACATCTTATATTTTTCGCGATATACGCTATTGAGATTACAAGAGTGCCCATTACAAACTCTAAAATACTTTATTTGAACATAGACCCTACGTTACTCAGCAAAAATGTATNTTTACAAGAGTGCCCATTACAAACTCTAAAATACTTTATTTGAACATAGACCCTACGTTACTCAGCAAAAATGTATTACTGAGAGTTCACAAACTTAAGACTTTAAATTGCATATGCTCAATTACATTGCCCTGTTTTAACACAAACAATATTTGCAGAGTAGCCAATTATTTACATTTTCCCTAACTCGGGTGAAAACTCCCTGATTTTTCACTGTCACATGAAATTCCGGGAGGACACCCTGCTATAAGCCATGTAGCTTCCTTATGAACATTTATGTTGTTCTCATAATTGGTTTCACAATGCAGCAATGTGATGGGGCACAACATGCTCAACGACAGACTGCAAAATTCAATGCAGTCTCACTGTTAAGTAACAATTTGTCATAGACGAAAGCTATCTCAGTCAGTGCTGCAGTCCACTAACACGGGTAATGTTCTAAAGTCACAATACCCCAACATGACAAAATCTGATCTATACGATCTAAGAAATCCTCTTTTTGACAGCCAGTGTTGCAACACGTCATAAATGCAACTAACTATATCCCATATCCAAAATCCTGTATCAGATGTGTAAATGATTTAAAGAAAATTTCATGTTGGCTATTCCGACATCCCTACCTTTGCACAACAGACATACACAGGCAGCTGTCCTTAAAAAAAAAAGTTTTACAGTGGAACCGAGTTATAGCGATGGTCGACAATGGNCAGACATACACAGGCAGCTGTCCTTAAAAAAAAAAGTTTTACAGTGGAACCGAGTTATAGCGATGGTCGACAATGGTAAAATAAATTATCGCTATAGCGAGTTATCGTTATACCATAAATAACCATGCCCCGTTTTTTTTTTACAGTGTACAAAGTGTTGTGCCCAAATTTACTGTGTGTAATGTTCAGTGTTGCCCTTCCGACCAGNCAGACATACACAGGCAGCTGTCCTTAAAAAAAAAAGTTTTACAGTGGAACCGAGTTATAGCGATGGTCGACAATGGCAAAATAAATTATCGCTATAGCGAGTTATCGTTATACCATAAATAACCATGCCCCGTTTTTTTTTTTTACAGTGTACAAAGTGTTGTGCCCAAATTTACTGTGTGTAATGTTCAGTGTTGCCCTTCCGACCAGGAGGTTCTTACGGGCTGCCCTTGTAGATCCTGTGTTTAAAGAATGCCGTAAACTACCCGTATGCAGTGTCTGTAACGACCAGCAGACGCGCGCAACGTGTCTTCCTCCTTTCTTCTTCCCCTCCCCCAAATTTTCGGGTTGCAGGATGGAGTTAGTTGCCTACCAATCAGCGTGCTACTTCACTCCTTGTCTCTCTCTTTCACCTACCTCTCCTTCTCCTGTCTCTCCCCCCTCCCCGTCAACATTTTACAAACCTGTCATGCCCCAAAGCAGAGCTTCCACATGTTTAAGTTTCCCCTCCACCCCCTATCTCATTCATGTTGCAGATCGATAAATTAATTCGATAAATCGATAAATTAATAAATTAGTTCTCTTTTGCACATTGTACTTGTCTTCTGAGATACACATGCGCAGTGACACACATTCCCCACCCTGTGGCAGCAGCATCTACAAATGTTGACACTGATGTGCACTGCAAGTGGAAAAAAACAGAACTCCACCATTTACCCACCTTTTTTACAGCGCCTATTCCACCCATCTTGGCCCCATTATTATTCCTCAGAAGGCCGTTTGCTGTTACTTACGTTTTTGATTGTCTAGTATCGTAATAAATTTGATTTTTTCGCTTTTCTTCACTGACTATGATTTGGATTTCTATTTTTGTCACTTTTTATTTAATTTGCTACAATTGTTGACCTAGGCTACTTTTTGAAGGTTTTTTTTTGGATTGTGCTTCCAATATGACGAAGCAATAGCCAAACCATCACACCCCAGAAAAAAAACAAAATTATACAGGAGATGGATGCTGGTATGCACTTGCAATGTTTTTGTAAACATTCTCTCCTTCCTTTCCATATGTCATTAAAAGAAAAATGCTTTATTTAATAATGCCACTGCCATGTTTTACGAAGTTAGCAGAGAAACTGTCTACAGTTCACAAGTGTTTCCTAGCCGCATATTCCCTAGTTTTAAGTGTCATTATAGGCAGAAAATACGTAATCCCGCTGTTGTGTGTTAACCAAAATTAAAGAAAAAAGTGCACGCTTTCCTGACGCATTGTATTTTCCTAGGGCAATACAACTAACCTAACTTTATTAATGCCAAAATGTAAGGGCAAAGAGATATATAGATATATATATATATATATACACACACACACACACACACAGTGAGAGAGAGATTGGTAAGTGCAATGTCTTGTGTTCATTTATTATTTACATGTAATGTTTGTACTGCTACAGTATTGTTAGTATGCCTAATACCCGTTAGTCTCTTTACACCGAGATATTGTTCTAAACAAGTCTGAGTGTATCACATTTTATTCACAATATGTTTCACAATTAAAGTAACTTTAATTTTAATACATAGATTTTTTGAGATTTTAAACAGCATTTGTTTGTCTTATTAAGTATTATTTTATTAAAATCACACATCTGATTTATTCGCGGGAAATGAAACAAGACATATGCAACTGTTTTAGTTACTCATATCTGCTGCATTGCAATCTTTTTCGTTAATTTTAAATTACACAGAAATCTTTTGTGCATAACTTGAGTATCATTTTACTCAGAATAAATTACCCCAATACATAAATTTCAATTTCATTAATAAAAAAGGTTATTTTTCCATCAGACGTGTGAACATAACTTTATGTAAAATTTTCATAGAGGCGCGATCGGAGGACGGAGGGCAAGTGGGTTGAAATTTGGTCGTTTCAGTTCACTTCACGCATACATCTTGGACATAGACAAATTTTGAAGAACCGTGAGTGTATCTACCAACGAGGTCTTACTATGATGTATCGGATCCTAATTAGGTACATAAAAAGTGTCATTGTTTGCCCTATCTAACCTATTTTCAAATACTCTGAACTGGCTTAAAAACTCAAAATTTTAAAGTATTATTGAGAATAAAATCAAAAATACACTGCTACATTGACAGAATTGTGTTTGGAATTGAAACTGATAAAATACAGGAATCGACCCATCAGTAAAAAAAACGTTATTGCCCCACATTATGTGAAGAAGCTAGCAAAATATAAAATCCCTGATTTTTCCTTATTACAAACACACATTCACTGTTGTAGGTTTGACAAAAAATCTGTAACAATTTGCAACCAAAAGCAGTACTTCACAGTTTACAGAATGAAAAAATATAACAGAAACCATAACTCCAAGAGCAAATAGATTGAATGGTGAGAGTAGTATTAGTTTATGGACTCTCTACAATGCAGATGATAAAGAAATTAAAGTAACATGGTATCAATTTTACATGAAAATACTTTGAAACATTTGAGAGCAATATCAACTTCATTGCGAAAACCTTCGATTTTTGACTCCAGTGACAAAATGAGACTGAATAAAATGAAGACTGTCATTTGGAATACAGTGGAAACTCAAACCATCAAAACTGGTTGTACCGAAAGTCCGTGTCCATAGAACATTTTCTGTGGTCCCGACAAAATTCATATGTAGATAATGCTGGAAGAAAAAAAAGTCAGTTTTGGCCGAACTCAAAATTTAATTTTTACTGCATCAATTGAACAAAAATTTTTGTGACAACGCCAAAAATTACATACTCCGATCATTAAACTAGTATTAAAAAGGTATAAGTATAAACTGTACTCACCAAGGCATACAGTCTGTATACAGTACACTATGTACACATGCACAAGTAATGCTAATGGATAACCAAAATAAAATAAATTTTCAAGACATTGTTTTTACTTACATCCCTCTGCCGTGTGTTTATTCCTATTTATGTAATTTACCACTTCCAAAATACCCTGTTGATTTTGTCACGATATTGCACTTAACTCTTACTTTGTAATAAAAAATAAAAACTAACAATCAATGTCTCAGACTACACATTATGTATTTAGAGAGCACAAAAAAAAAAAAAAAAAAAAAAAAAATACTGAAAAAATTTGGAAATACGTAGATATGTGTAATGAAATATGTACTGTGGAATTTTATTAGACGTTCAACAAACAACTGCAATGTTTATGGCAGCAACCATGTTGGTAACAACCAGCAACAACAGGAAGCAGCGGTGCCATATTTTCAAGATATTGATTCGTGATGCGACGTTGCCAACAAAATTACGAATGCATTATGTACAAATGTAACTCAAATATGCCCGGAAAGTTAGAAAAAGGCAACTCAAAATTAAGGAAACCCTATTCACTGCAATTTATCAATCACAATATTCAAGACATTTTAATTTCTTAGCTAGTAACTGTAGTTAGTTGCGCTATGAATAATACTTCCGCTACGTTGGCAGCTATTTCTGTGCACGTGGTTTCAAAACAGGATTTTTATTAAGCTTGAGTGTGAATACCGGAAAAAACTAAAGTGGATAGTTTTTTTACATCATATAAGTTTGGATTCCTTGAGACCTTTATAACAGGGTTCTACTGTATTATGAATGTTTTCTTTAATATTCCCATGTGCATTCTTTTCTTTCAGTTAAATTTGACAAATACCTAACACAGGCCTATCAATGAGTTCAACATAAAGTTTAATGAAGTTGATTAAGGTTAAAAGTAGGTTGGTTTTATTTGGTTGACTAATATGTTTTTAGTCCACACCTATAGAATTTTTGTCAGTCCCCTGAAGTTTGATGGATAGTTTCCACTGTACTACTTACGTATTACCAAGCTAATTAGAATTTATTTATATTGTGATTCATACCACCAACAATACTAATTCGTTTAGCAAAAGTTGTAAAATGAAAAATTTTCTGTACACCTGTATTCAGCTCTAATATAAATGAAGGTAAATTACTTACGGTTGATGTATTCCTGTATAAGGTTTTGCCATCTTGCTGGAATGGCACATATTTCTGTAGAAGTGCTTTGCCATCTATCTTCCAAATAGGTGGATCTCCCTCTGGATTGACCATGTCTGTTTTTAAAACGACAAAAGCCCCAGACTGGAACAAAAAAGTAATGACTTGAAAATAACACTTCCTTGCTACCTAGTTTAGATTTTTCAAACACAAAAGTTACCAAATGCAGCAAGGTTTTAAATACCAGGGAATAAGTAACAAAATAAATAAAAAATGTACAATGTTACGTGAAGTTCTACTGTACAGTGTATCTGTTAATTCAGGAGTTCCATGTAAAAGGGGTTAATGCCCATACAAGCCCTTTTTAGGGAGATTGCATTTTCTCCAGGGCTCTGTTGGTAAAACTGCAAAGTTTTGTTCCAATCTCAATATTTGTAGTGATGGGTTGAGTCTTTACAACTTGAGTTGGATTAACAAAGATTGATTGTCGTTCAATTCAAATTTTTTTCCCAGCAGGCATTGAGCTACTGAACATGTAAGTGTCGTGTGACAGAGTTTTTAGGTTATAAACAAATATTCGTACCTAACAATCACTTTTCGTGTCTCGCAAATCAGTAATTTCATGCTGCTAAATTGCTAAAGTTGAGTTGTAATGATAAAAACTCTGCTACATGCGTTGACACTCAGTCGTTTGTGATGTTCGGCAGCGATAAAAGCAGACAATACAAGACATGCCACTTTCTCTTGCCACCCGAATTGTGGAGGAGCCGCAGTGGGCAACAGATAACATCAGATCGACATGTGAAGTCTCAGAATGATGCACATATTTAAACACGAAAAGACTAAATCATGGCACGTCACACCGTCAGCAAAAATATTTGCTGATACAGTACACTTGCAGTTATTTTTTATCGTAATTAGTTTTTCAAAACGCATGTATACAAAAATAGAACAATTAACAAACAAAAACTTTTAATGTGAACTGCTTGTCTGATGACCCAGCAGCATTCAGACAGACCACCCTGAAAGTTACACTCACTCCTGTAACCATTTACTTTTTCTTTTTCTATCAGTATCAAGTAGCTGACATCACAGTTCCTTTTTCCTTTTTTTTTTTACCTTATCTATATACCGNCAAAAATATTTGCTGATACAGTACACTTGCAGTTATTTTTTATCGTAATTAGTTTTTCAAAACGCATGTATACAAAAATAGAACAATTAACAAACAAAAACTTTTAATGTGAACTGCTTGTCTGATGACCCAGCAGCATTCAGACAGACCACCCTGAAAGTTACACTCACTCCTGTAACCATTTACTTTTTCTTTTTCTATCAGTATCAAGTAGCTGACATCACAGTTCCCTGTCATTCAATCGTCAACGGGAGGGAAAAGTCAGTGTTGTGAATCTTTTAACCAAGCAAAGGATTATTCTTATTGGTAGAAACTAGGGATGGGTCGAATAACCAAAAATGTCTATTCCGGTTCCGGTGCCGATTCTACAATTTTAATATCGGTTCCAGTATTCGGTTCTATGTATTTTGAATACTTGCCTTTTGCTTGCAACTTTATTAAACCAATGCAGGTAAAATTCATTAAATGTTTTATTTAACCGTTATATGGAAGAATTGAACAATAACAAACTGTGAAGATAAGTTTTAATGTATACAGATAAACTCGTTGTATTAAANGTTATATGGAAGAATTGAACAATAACAAACTGTGAAGATAAGTTTTAATGTATACAGATAAACTCGTTGTATTAAATTTATTTAAGGTTAGTAAATATGTAAAAAATTATACTTTTTTTATATTAATATGTGGTGATTGTGATATGTTTAGAAAATACTTTAATTAAATAACTCATGGCCCCCAAACCAAAACATTNATGTGGTGATTGTGATATGTTTAGAAAATACTTTAATTAAATAACTCATGGCCCCCAAACCAAAACATTGTGGCGTACTGTATGATAAAGGTAACCTAACCTACAAAAGTTCGTTAAAAGAAGGTCAACAGCTGGGTGGGTGCCGATTTCTTTTCTTTTTTGCTTATTTTATGGTGTCTGGGCGGCCCTTTTTTTGTCTTTTACACAGTGACTCCTTTGTTTTTTTTTGCCGTGCTGGAATGTGACACCTCGAAAAAAAAAGTATCTTCTTCCTCTCTTACTCACAGCCCGTAAATATACCATAGTTATTTTTGTAACAACAGAGTTTTGCCATTGCTGTGTAGAACCAAGAACAGAGTAATTGTTGTTAACCTAAAACCAGTTCCGAGTCAAACCTCACCTCAAGAACCGGTATAAATTGGAACTGAAGAACTGAACCGACCCATCCCTAGTAGAAACTTTTTTCTTGGTAAACCATGACTATAAGTGGGGAAGGGAGTTATAGTCCATTCTCTGTTACTTCAAACTTTGCTGAAGCCCTGCTAAAGTTCTACTTCCTGGATATTCCTTCGCTTCATGCAAACAACGCAAGAAGTCTAGAAAATTAGACTACACCAAAGGGACAATTCCCACCGCATTTGTGCGCACTAAGTGTAGTAATATTTTGCATAAAAACCTAGTAATGGGACAATCAGTTTCTTGGAACCACCGATTATTGAAGGAGCCAGACAGGAACCGGAACCTACGTGATTATACTATCGGTTCTCTGTTATAAGTCGAACCTTACCTTGTCTACTAAGTAGTTTCACATTTGTATTAAAGTAGTAGTTTTCTCTTTATTTTCGGTGCTAAATGAGGTCTAAATCTTCGCTAGCAGTACCATCGTAATATACTATAACAGCCCTTTAATGATAAATTAACACAACATTAATAACTTGTCTGGTTTTCCTGTTGGATGCTGCCGAAAAGGTGAATGGCGTGGCAACGGCTTTATGCCTGTACGCGCTCTTTTGCAATGCCGTGCAAAGTACCTTTTAGACGTTGTTTATGTTCAACACAAAAATTAAACCAACATTTATGCATCCACGTGTACTAATATTTTTATTAAAATGTACCCCCGTCTCTGGAGGAGTCATTACATTTTGCAACAAGTAATTTGGTGCTATGTGGTAATGTAAACAAAGTAAAAGTGCACTGTTAGCCTCGATGTAGCCTGCACAGCCAGAGGATTCAATTTGACAAACAGTCGTAAATTGGTATTTGACGAAATTTACAACTTTTAAAACCGATTTTGTGGTGTGGTAATCTGTTTCGTAATTTAATTTAGAAAAGCTGCACCGTACAAGTTGCCATTATTTCTCACTCCTCGCTATAGAAAAGAATATTTTTTCCTTACGACTTGCTGAAAATGTGTAGGCTAATCTGGCTGTATTTAAACAAAACAATTCAATGTTTTCTTGCTGTGACACATCCTGTTTTGCAAGCGAATATGTTAATGTGACTCAGAAAAATGTTTCAATATTGCAGACTTTGCTTTATCGACAATAATGTGTGTCAGAGGCTGGAACATAAATGGGAATTCATTGTAGAAGGGTACATTATAAATGTTTGTCTTCGCAACACTGCACTAGGCTTTGAGCTACTGCCTTACCAGTAGTGCCATCACAAACCGGTATTTTCGTTTTTCTTTCACCATGGAATAAATTTTAAACATGCCAGAGGTGTGTAATAATTTCAAGGTTGACATTAATGATGTAAAATATGCTATTTGCAATCACTGTGGCGCACAAATCTTGCAAGATGNATTAATGATGTAAAATATGCTATTTGCAATCACTGTGGCGCACAAATCTTGCAAGATGTGTCAAAAACCATGTTAACACGCAACACAAACACATTTTCGTGAAAAAACTTTGTATACCTCCAGTGTCAGAAATTTTTTTAAATAAAAGTGAAAGACTGTTTTGGCAGAAATCTTGACAAAATAAATAAGTTGGTTGCTCACTTATTCTCAAATTCCTTCAACAAGTTTGAGCAGTGAATGTGCAAGGTTAGTATCAGCCAGTACAAGAACCGGTACCAGAACCAGGAACCAAATTGAGGGACCGGAACCGGAAATTTGTGGAACCTCCCATAACTAATAAAAACTATTTCTTACAAAACACTAACACAACTATTTCCCCCGTATTTTTATTCATATTACAAAAAAAATTAAAACTTAAATTATATATATATATATATATATATATATATAAGTTAACATAAGGTTTAACAGTAAGAAAACATTTTTTTTTTACATTATAAAATGCTTGTGATATACAACACATTTAGGAAATAACCAAGAACGTCATACAAGGGATGATTTATCAAAGGTTTGATTTAAAAGTGTGAAGAAACTGCAATTTGACTACATAAGAGACAGGCATTATACCAGTGTACATATGTACACATTTAAATTTATAGTACAAACTCTATTTTAACTCTAAAATTTTATACTAAAGTTTACTTGCCTTGACTTTTATACAGCTTGACTCAACTTGAAGTGTAAAAATCAAACTCGCCCATCACTAAATATTTGGTTGCCAGGCAGCAATTCTGTTGAGAAATACAGTAAACTCCTCTTCAATTAAATTTTTTCCATGGTTCCCCAAAAAAAGGTTATTTTGAGAGGATTGCTATTCCAGGGGTCTTGGAAACTAGAGTTAACTGTATATATCATCTTCTGATTATACTATTCCAGTTGGAAAATGTAAAATATAAAAACCCATATAAACAGTTTTAAAGAACAATATGCACTGTTATCTGGACTGCTGCATAGCAAATGTGCATAAACACAAGTACATAATGAACGAGGTAAAAGTGACATTTGGTTATAAACAGCTAAAGTGATGATACTGATGCTAAGTGATGATACTGATATGTATACAATAAAACTCCACAATAACAAACTTGAAGGGACCTGAAATATTGCTTATTTATAATAGCGAAGTTCTTTTTCTTTGTAGCGAAAGCACCTAAACAGAAACTCTGAGCGAGGCGTATATGACATTTATGGATACACAACTCGTCATTATATTATTACTTTATTTAAAAATAAAGAACATAATTACATGCTAAAAAACATTTTTAATGTAAATTTTAATAGAAGAATCTTTCAATTTTTTTTNAAAATAAAGAACATAATTACATGCTAAAAAACATTTTTAATGTAAATTTTAATAGAAGAATCTTTCAATTTTTTTTGTAATTATAACACACTATGAGCCAGTTGCTCAAACATTCAGTGTACTGATAATTTCATTACTTCTTGGATGTTTATTATACAATTTACATCATACATTTCAGCTTGTATATGGTTTCCAGGTTCAGGAGCATAACAATATTCTACTACAATACAGTAGGCCTAAGTAAAAGAAGTCTACGGATAAGTGTATTTCAGGTTATGTAACAGTAACAAGAGTAATATTTCACAAAAAAAATTGCCAAGATTTTTTGACTATAATATTTGATAATGTATCTTCNTAACAGTAACAAGAGTAATATTTCACAAAAAAAATTGCCAAGATTTTTTGACTATAATATTTGATAATGTATCTTCAACAGAAAATTATTTATTAGCATTAAAAAGCAACACAACCCATACGGCATCGCAAAATAATTTCACTCCGCTTTAACAAAATATCACAGCATACAGAAGCAGTTTAAATGGCACATTAGTAGGGACCTAAGAAAGATGATACTTTTTTTCAAAAATGTGTTATTTTCTTGCTACAAAAAAGCAGGTTTCTGCATGAGAATTGTTTCCAATTTCTCCTGTGCTCTTTATAAAGACCTACATAATTTGAGAAATGTCATTTTATTCATAAAACCTGAAATTGGCAGTGTTATTCCTATTGAAAAGCCGTGTTTTTTTTTACAATTATTTCCTTGCAAAAAATACTTAACTCTCAGAGAAATATACAGCAACATTTTCAAGACAAAACCAGTGGNTTACAATTATTTCCTTGCAAAAAATACTTAACTCTCAGAGAAATATACAGCAACATTTTCAAGACAAAACCAGTGGCTACCTTTATCAACAGATAACATTGACAACAATTTCACATTTTCTTACATAAGATTTTGTATTCTGTCTGACACCTTGAACAACGGTCACAATGCACTGACTGGCAAGGGCATACTGTTTCATGAAGAGACTAATATAAACAATTTATACACAATTATAAAATCACTAAAAGTGCCTTGTACAAACATAATTTTTTTTAGAGAAATCTACATTTATGTTTTTGAACTATAACTTTCAACGACAGATTTTCTCATTAGGCCCGGTTATAAAACTTTTGTTTGTTCAAAACGCATACTCTTTTACTGCACATATTTACAGAGAATATGTATGACATAAATACAGTTAGCTGGAAGAATACAAGATAAAAATACATGATAATTCAATTTACAAATATATTCTACATAAGGAAATTCATATAAACATATTTTTGACCGCCGCGCAGCTTTGTAAAAAATAAATAATTGTTGAATAAAACGTGATGATGCTACGAATGTAAAACTCAGCAAGCTAGTTGGCACGAATTCCATAGATAACGTGGTGCTTGGTAGACGTGACCACTAGAATAGCAGGGTTTCCTAGCGAACAAAAAAAATTTTTGTAGGACAGTTGTACCGACAATGCATGTACCGATAAACCATATCCACAGTTAATTTTCAGTGGTCCTGGCAAAAATCCTGAATAAATAATGATAAAGCTACCCGCTCTTATCGTTTATCAGAGGTTGCGTCAATCAAAGTATATTTGAGTCCCGTTACCTAAGATTTCCCGCTGGTTATTTATGCAAACGTCTAGTAACTGCTCTGCAGCGCGTTGCCTGTCTTCCCAACACATTTGCCTCTGCGGCGTGGTGCAACGTGTGAGTCTGGCTTGCTCCTCCCCTTACACACTTCACAAGAGGGGAAGTGGTTACCTAGCAACCAGTGTGGCAACCTAGCATCCTCTCTCTTTCTCTCAGCCATACACGCTTGCCTTCACACGCCAGCCACCAAACAAACAAACTCAAGTGCTACTGGCGAACGTAGAAATTTTATCAAGATTATCCATTGCTCAAAATAGTTGCACCTATCATCACTTGTATTTCAAAGGAAATGGTTTCGCCTGAAAATGTTACGCAATACATTTTAACAAGGAAGTATTACTTGCAAAGATGTTTTCTTTTGTGATTGAAGGTTGTTTTTACTGTAAAGATTGGTGTGTTATTGTATCTGGCGTAAAATCAACATGATTTTAAAACAAAATATTAATTTAACTCAATGGACAGCATCTTTGCAAATAAAATTATATGCCTGGAAGCATATACTTGACCTCCCCTTGTGTCACCAAAAATTGTTTGAAAATCGAGCGACTTTTATTACCAAGCTTAAAGTTCATTTTCAGTAACTTCCTGTGGGGAAATCCAAGGATTTATATTAATTTATTTCTATATGCCTATTCGACAACTTTTGTGATCTAATAATGGGTAAGCACAGAGCCAGAGTGCAGTGTAACTTGCAACAGGGAAAATCAGAGGGCGTGGTTTTTAATAATTAATTATTAAAAGAGTGCAAAGAAATAAATTTTAATTGCCTTATTTATTCTTTTGTCTCAAAATTATAACTTTTTTGCTGTGAAATAATAATTAATTACTTTAAAAGACAGACATAAACCACGTGTGCAAAATGTGGCTAACATTTTGCGAAGTAAGAGTACATTCTTTCCCCCCTTCCACCAAAATCCCCTAGCCAGCTGACTGCCATGAACACGCTGCTTGATCGATAATCTCTCCACATACTCTCAGTTGATAGAGTGCGCGCGGGACATTCAAATTTTGCCTGGCATTTGGTGTCTGATTACAATCAATTATATTCAGTATTTTGAGATGATATACCCTTTTTTATTAAACGAGTTGAGGTGTTTGATTTAATGTATATTTACACAGTAATACTAAAACAGTAATACTTTTTTAATCCCATTTTTATAGTATTTATTAGTTAAATTTTATTCACAGATAATGTACAGCTCTCATTATACTCAAAATGAAGTATAATAAGGTCAGAAATNAACGTAGAAATTTTATCAAGATTATCCATTGCTCAAAATAGTTGCACCTATCATCACTTGTATTTCAAAGGAAATGGTTTCGCCTGAAAATGTTACGCAATACATTTTAACAAGGAAGTATTACTTGCAAAGATGTTTTCTTTTGTGATTGAAGGTTGTTTTTACTGTAAAGATTGGTGTGTTATTGTATCTGGCGTAAAATCAACATGATTTTAAAACAAAATATTAATTTAACTCAATGGACAGCATCTTTGCAAATAAAATTATATGCNAAAATCAACATGATTTTAAAACAAAATATTAATTTAACTCAATGGACAGCATCTTTGCAAATAAAATTATATGCCTGGAAGCATATACTTGACCTCCCCTTGTGTCACCAAAAATTGTTTGAAAATCAAGCGACTTTTATTACCAAGCTTAAAGTTCATTTTCAGTAACTTCCTGTGGGGAAATCCAAGGATTTACATTAATTTATCTCTATATGCCTATTCGACAACTTTTGTGATTTAATAATGGGTAAGCACAGAGCCAGAGTGCAGTGTAACTTGCAACAGGGAAAATCAGAGGGCGTGGTTTTTAATGATTAATTATTAAAAGACTGCAAAGAAATAAATTTTAATTGCCTTATTTATTCTTTTGTCTCAAAATTATAACTTTTTTGCTGTGAAATAATAATTAATTACTTTAAAAGACAGACATAAACCACGTGTGCAAAATGTGGCTAACATTTTGCGAAGTAAGAGTACATTCTTTCCCCCCTTCCACCAAAATCCCCTAGCCAGCTGACTGCCATGAACACGCTGCTTGATCGATAATCTCTCCACATACTCTCAGTTGATAGAGTGCGCGCGGGACATTCAAATTTTGCCTGGCATTTGGTGTCTGATTACAATCAATTATATTCAGTATTTTGAGATGATATACCCTTTTTTTTTAAACGAGTTGAGGTGTTTGATTTAATGTATATTTACACAGTAATACTAAAACAGTAATACTTTTTTAATCCCATTTTTATAGTATTTATTAGTTAAATTTTATTCACAGATAATGTACAGCTATCATTATACTCAAAATGAAGTATAATAAGGTCAGAAATTGTATTTTATTGATGTACATGTTAGAACCCTCATTTATTGAAATCCTGCATGTACACAAATTTTTTGACAGTCCCCNGGTATTTTATTGATGTACATGTTAGAACCCTCATTTATTGAAATCCTGCATGTACACAAATTTTTTGACAGTCCCCTGAAAAACGGTAGATAGGGAGTTGATGGTACCGCTAGACTGAAGTTAGTTTTATTATTGCTGTATTTCACCTCCTCTGTAGATACCAAAGGAACAACACAAATGATTATTCATCCCTTTTCAGTGTGCATATATTGTTAAGATACTTACAGGAATAAAATGTATCTGATCAATTTGATTTATTATGAAACTCATAATAATGATTAAAAGAAATTTTCTTGCTACCCCGATTTACTAGGGAATTAAAATGTTAAACACCTTATAATTCTTTTATTCCAAAGGGAAATTACTGTTGGCTAGCAATCTAGAAATATTTACATACATGTGTCCTCCAGTTAATCTGTAATTTGAGTAAAAGATGTTGAGTTTAGGCATTTGAGCAGATTAATAATCTTTTGATATTAATTTTCTCTAATTTTTTAGGTTGCTAAANAGATGTTGAGTTTAGGCATTTGAGCAGATTAATAATCTTTTGATATTAATTTTCTCTAATTTTTTAGGTTGCTAAATGGACTTCATAACATCTACAGTTCAGATGATGGTCTCTGCAAACATACCATTAGAGAAAGCAGACCATCCAGCNAAATGGACTTCATAACATCTACAGTTCAGATGATGGTCTCTGCAAACATACCATTAGAGAAAGCAGACCATCCAGCGTTCAGGAACTGGGTGTGCAAGCACTTAGTTGGTGGTGGGGGACTTGCCTAGCAGTGATGCCCTTCATCATGATTATTTACCACACTTGGCCAAGTTACGGAAGGAGGAAGTGGTTGCTGCACTAAAATTTTAAAAAGTTGCTATAATGTCAGACGAAACTACAGACAAGTTAGAAAGAGCAATTTATGTTGTATTGCTGTCTACAGTGGAGCCCACCTACTCTCAGCAACAGTATGTGGCTGCAGTGACTTGGTAAATGGTATTGCAAGATATGGAAGTAGGATATGATCAAGTGGTTGCATTTGTCAGTAATTCAGCTTCATATATGAAATCTTGTTTTGATGGCCTTTCAATCCTGTTGCCTGATGAAGTTGTGCAAGTGCAATGCTGGGCACAAAGTTAATTTCCTTGGTGTTTTGGTCAAAAAAAGTCTGTCAATTTGAACCAACTGGTGGTATCTGTGAAGCAGATATTTTTTAATGCGAGAAAGAAACTTTATGCTTTTCAGTTTTTTATGCAACAGGAAGGCTCCAAGGCAGGTTTTTCTCCCATCCCTGTTGCAACCCGGTGGAACTAGTGGTTAACATCAGTTGAATGGCTTGCTGACAACTGTGCAATCTTGTTTAGTTTTTTGGAGTCAGAGGCAGCAAGGGATAACAATTTCAACAGTGGGTTGTCACATCTTCAGAGTCTCTGTGAAAAGGAGCTCAGTATGTTGCACGTCCAATCTTTGTTCGTCATATCACTGAGTTCCCACAGTAAGCCCTTTTTGGTGAGTTTGGAGACTGATTTCCACGCCTATTGCATCCTAAATATATCCCAAACATTCAGTTTTTGAAACGAAGATTACATGTCTTTGGTGAAGGGGTCTTCAGTGATGAAGTGAAGAATGGAATGAACAAACTGAAGCCTCTGCACAAAGGCAAAACCAGTGAGCTGCTCAAGAACACAGCGCAGCATATGTCCATGAAGCTGGACAAGCTTATGGCAGAGGATCCTGCTCGCAAGAGGATCCTGCTTGCAAGTTCTTGAACAGTCACGGACTTGCTTCACAAGCAAAACATTCTGACCCAGGTAATTAGCAACAACAGACTTCAAGTTCTATTTTCAAGAATTCCATCTCTGCGATACTTACAACTTGCTGAGGGTGTACATGCGTACACAGAGCTCAAAGATAAATTGAAGACGCATACTAATATAAATGTCTTGGAAGCACTTAAATCCATGGAAGATGGTCACAAGGCCTTTGTGGTGGGAGTCCTAACAGCTATTTGGATGCCAGTGTCAAATGTGGACTGTGAGCTATTCTTCTCGTAATTTTCATGTGTTCATACAAACAAGAGGACAAATCTGAGTGACCAATCTTGTGAACTTCTCGCTTCCTATGCATATGAAGGGAAATTATGGCATTTCTTGAAATCATAATTTTCTTGTTAGAAATTTATTTCAAAAGATTTGTAGGAACACTTTTAAAAAAAAATTTTTTTGTTAGGCTTGCAAGTAAGATTTGTATAAATTAGCTTGCTGAGCATTATATTTTATACTTATTGCAGGGTTTTACTACAAAAAAATTCTAACATCTAAAACCTGTAGAAATGTCTAGTGAGTGTCTTAAGTTTGCTTTTTATGAGATTTTTAAAAGTATAAAATATGTCTGTGTACTTAAGTTTTGTAGTATTTTTTTAAATTTTTATGCACCATTTTTTTGTCTAAAATACGTATTATTGGCACTAATCAAATTTGCACTCAAGAATTTTTGTGTTTTTACTCAAGAATTCTCTTACTCAAGAAATTCTCGGGTCTCTAATCATAATACACCAAAATAATAGCAGCATGGCATGCTAGACAGTTTAACGTCATGTTCAGATTAAACCATACAATATCCTACTACAAATTACGAAAAACGAAACGGATAGGTACACTGCTCAATTCATTTTCCCACTTGTTTATACAGTAGAAACACTATCCATTGAACACAGATCGAAAGTCCATGTCCACAGAAAATTATCTGTGGTCCCAACATAATTCCTATGTAAATAATGCTATAATGCTAAAAAAAAAAAAATTTGTTTCTGCCCAACTCAAAATTTAATTTTTTACTGCATTGATTGAACAGAAATTTTTGTGGCATCACCAAAAAATACCTGCTCCAATCATTTAACAACAAAGTATTAACAAAAAATGTTTAAGTATCAACTGTACTCACCATGGCATATGAAGTCTGTACATATACAGTACATACACATGTACGAGTAGTACTAATAGATATCACAAATAAAATAAATTTTCAACACACTGTTTTTGCTTACATCTCACTGCCCTGTGTTTTGTCCTATTTATGTAATTTTCCACTTCCAAAATAACCTGTTGATTTTGTCACAATGTCGCACTTAACTCTTATTTTGTAACAAAAAATAATAAATAACAATAGACGTCTCAAACTACACACAATGTATTTAAAGAGCACAAAATACAAACAAGAACTGAAAAATGTGGAAATACAGTACTTATGTGAATGAAATATGTACTGTAGAAGTTTTATTAGATGTTTAACAAGCAATTGCAATGTATACAGAAACAGCCATGTTGGTAACAACCGACCAGCAACCACAACAAACAGCAGTGCCATATTTTCGAGATATTGATTCACAATGCTATGTTGTCAACAACACTCGCAAGTTTTTCAACGGAATATTATCCCATGAAAATTACGAATTCATATATGTATAAATGTAAATAACAAATATGCAAAAAAAAAAAAAAAAAAAAAAAAAGCAACGCAAAATTAAGGAAACACTATTTACTGCACTTTATCAATCACAATATTCAAGACATTTTTATTTATTACAGTATGTTATACAGTAACCTGAAACCAGAGTTTCAGCAACCTAGGTTTCCGAAAGCAGAGTTTGTGTACGGTATTAACGCCGCCGTCAGTGAGATTTCGCCGTATCTCGAAAGGAGGTTTGTGATTAGAGTTTCATGAGTCTTAGGTTTCGTGGATGGTATAAACAAAGAAACTTCGGTTTGGTTTCTGATATGTTATGAAATGTAGAACTAGACTATGTTTAAGTGTAAAACAAGATGTTTAATTGGTTAAAAATAATGTGTGTAAATGCAAAGTGATTAGATAATTTTGCTGTAGATATGAAAATAACTAATACACAATAAATATATTGCACCTTAAAAAAATGTATGTACTGTTTTTTAATTAATAAAGTTTTTATCAAGCAATGTATGCAACTTTAAATAACTTTATAGTCATACTAGCGAACCGGATCAGCTTCACCCGAGTACAATGAGTTTTACAGTGATGCACCAATAAGCAAATTGGGAAAAGACAATTCATTTATGTGAAAACAGAATTATAAAATTATACTATGTTGGCCTAGGTTTTTAACTGATTACGGCAACCCAAAAGGAAGGAAATATTTTTTACCAGATAGCCAGGAAGTAGGGTATTATTTTTGGAGTGTATCTGTGCAACTATCGCGTAGTTACCACATTTTCACTTTCCAGCGTGGATGCATAAAAATCAAAACGTGAGTTTCATAAAGTTGTAGCTTTAGAAATAAGTGTACCTAGGTACTACTTTTTGCCCTTGGCTGAGGGATCTTAATCGATCACCAAAGTTAAGCAACGTTCCCAGCGGCACACATTTGGATGGGTGACCGTTTAGTGGCATAACATCTGAGCGCTTCTGGGCTTCGGAGGGCACGTTAAATATTCGGTCCTGGTTGTTATCGTTTGATAGCAGTCGTTAAGTCATTTCAGAGGTCCTTGGGCAGCCTGATAGAAAACTCTAACACCAGGGAAAAAAATATTTCGGTCACGTTCCCAGCCGTTGCAGAATTACGCTTTCTGTTATTCCACAGGAACTGTACAATTTTCCGGGATAAATGTATCCTATGTCCTATTCCAGGACCTAAGGTACCTACATACCAAATTTCAACAAAATCCATTCAGCCCTTATGGAGCTGAGTGTTAAAGATACACACAGACTTTTGCATTTATAATATTAGTAGAATTTATGAATTTCTGTAAAATGCATTTCAGTTTCGTATCGCCATAACAAAAAGGATTACAGTGAATCCTCTATTATTCGTTTTTCAAGGGACCTATTAAAAAAAATGCAGCATGCGGGAAAACTCAACATGTGGACCACTCCCCTCAAAAAGTAAAACCTAACATAAAAAAAAATTATTTTCATCCTTGGGGATACTGAGTTGATTGCCTGTAATGAACAGTGAGCATATCTTAAATACTGTATGAAAAAACATATTTCAATCATTCAAAATAAGTATTGTATTATAAATTATTCAAATGCACTTAATTTCGAAAATCTGCCGAATGTTTACATAGAATTCACTAAATTTCTGCCAAATGTAAAAAAAAGTGGCAAAAATCAAACTAAATTTATTAAAAACAATGATTTAAAATAGAAACGTGCCTAAAATTCTTAAAATTTAAGCACAGTAATAAAGTATTATACGTAGTTTCATTAGAATAATGCTGCATTTTATATTTTTTTACTCTTCTTTGGAAGCAAATTTAACAGTTTTTTTTTTTAGTTTGACACGTAAAAACCAGATTTTTTGAAATTATATTATACTCCGCTAAAAATTCCGTTGCCCACTAAAGGTTTTTAAATTTCGCCAAATTAAACGCAGTCTGCTAAGTTGACAACACTCGCCATCTTATGTGACAGTTTATATCACAGCATTACTCTTAAAAAAAGTTACTAGCATAATTATCTTAACATAATTAATACGTGAAAACATACTGTTCCCCTTCAATGCTTGTATTTACATGGTTATTTACCGTACTGACCTAAAAATTATTACGTTTCCATTGAGGAACGAGAGTAAAGTTCAAATCCGTTCCGTCCATTATGAATGTCTGGTTCTGGTCCGTACCACATCCATTAAACACACACGTTTTATTTGCGCAAATATTTATTTGCGCAAATATTAATTCGCTGACTTGAAACAAAGAAATGCCTGCAATAATTATGTTTTACCTGTTTTTCAACATGAGTAGTTTAAAACAAATAGTGATTGAATTATGAAAAATAAATTACGTGGTTGTTAAGAATTGCAACGTTTCACGACAACTAGTTGTGTATACAGTAGAGCACCCCTCAACCGGAATCGTCGGGGGAAGGGGTATTCCGGTTGTGGGAAATGAGGGTGGGATGGTGTGAAAATAACACATTTTTAGTCTGAACGTGTTTATGTGTGTGTGTGTGTGTGTGTCTATATATATATATATATTTTAACTTAAGAAATCGATGAGTGTAAATAATTAGTATTATCCTTAAAGTTACAAAAGCATAAAAAAAAACACTACGTACTGTTCATGAAATGTGAGTCATAAAACTTCCGGCACAGCTTTAATGACCTTCATTCACAACCTGTTAGCGGGTTCTTGTCTCTTTGCGCGCATGTCTGAGTGAGTAAGAGAGTTCTGGAGATAATCTAGGGCTGTGGTGGTAACATCATGTTACCGTTTGTGTTGACGTGCAACAGTATAACTTCCCGAAGTATAATCAATTCCGTGAACAGTCTTTCCATTACTGCATGGCTTGTCGGCACAATATAGATTTACAAGAGCAGAGAGCATAGATACGTATTTCGGAGTGCATATGCCGTAATTTTTACAAAAAATTGACAAAAAGTGGGGTGCGGCTTATTTAAGAGATATTGGCATAAGAAAATTCTTCCCCCTAAAACATGATCAGAAATTTGTCAACAAACAGTACAATGTAATGTTTTAACTTAGTTTCCAAGGAAGCCAAAAAAATAACAAATGAATAGCTCATCACTCGTGTTTAAAAGCGTATGGGTCGCACCATACTTTAGCCTGCTTGTCCTCAACAGTTCTGCTTTGCATCACCTCCAGCCGCCTTTCAGCTGGCTTGCTACCTTTCTCTTTTTTTATTTGTCCCTCTCGCTCCGCATCCTTCCTTTCCATCTCCACCCCCTCCTCATGTAAAAACCCTCAGCTGCCCAGCGCCAGGCAAACTTGCTCGCTTCATTTCATTTCTTTTCTTTCTCCTTCCTCCACACTCTATTTTGTTTGTCATGCTGTCTCTCTCTGGTCGAATGAGAGCGCCAGCAGTAGCTGTGTGTGATGCCGTATGCACACATGCACCATGCCATTGTCTGCCTGGCGACAGCCGGCCGAGCTGGCAGGCTATGCATGGCGCACATGGTTCGCAATTCACACGCCGTGTTAAGGCATTTTGACATAAATACAAAAGTTTTATTTACGTGGAATACTGTGCTGTTGCCACTTTTCAGAAAGCGAAGGCCAGGCGACGCGGCAACGATAACACTGAACAGCAAATGAATTAGTTTGACGTTGTCATAGCTTGCGGTTGCCACATTAGCAAGATGAGACCCGGTAATATTTACGGGAAAACAAAAATTCAGTGCGGCCTATACTTGAAATATTAATTATCCCTAATTTTTTATCAAAAACTTCTGGTGCTGTCTATACACTGCAAAATAAGGTACATTTGAACTAACACGTTAGAACACTAAATTCTGAAAGTCACACCACTAAAACCAACGGCATGGCATGTGTCGCACATTGCCATTAGTCACTATCACTTGTGTCGTTATGCAGCATAGCTGTAGCTGTGCCACTTGGGCCAGTTCTGTCTTCATCATGCTGCAGATTGTTTACCAGCTAGCAGGCATGTACAGCCTGGTGTGAGCAACGAAAAACCTCTTGCAAGCGCGGGAAAGTTATGGCACAACTCTACGACGTTTGAATTTTTTTGGAAAATTAGTTCCGGATAAAGGGAGTTCCGTTCGAGGGAATTCCGGTTAAGAGGTGCTCTACTGTACTAGCATTTGAGGTTAGGGAGTGTGTGTTTACCAGCTCTTGGCGCTACTGAATTTTGTTAGTACCAGTTTTAAGATAGTTTTTTTTTACAGATAAACAATAGTTCCGAATATATTTTGGTTTTCGGACAGAATATCTGATCGATGGATGCGGGTAAATTAATGATTTAAGGGTGTAGCATGTGGGTATTTTTAACATTGTTTATATATATTTGTTGGGACCATCCCAAAAAATCAACTGATACGGGAAACCGACATAAACGGGAACGCAACAAGGTTTCACTGTATTTGTTTTGATACTAGTCATTTCCGGCACAAAACACAAGTTTCCAAAACGAAGTTTCATAACTGTATAATACTTTAACTAAAACCTTAGTTTGGAAAGTTGGGTTTCCGAAACTGAGATTTCAGCTCATGGTATAATCCTACTGTTAGCTAGTAACTGCGACTGTCATTAGTTGCTCTATGGATAATACTTCCACTAAGTCTGCAGCTATTTCCTGTGCACATGGTTTCAAAAGGGGTGTTTAAATACAGTTTTTATTAGTTTGAGTGCAAGTACCGGAAAAAATTAGAGTTGATTGTTGGTGGTTTTATATACATTTAAGGTCAACACTTCTTGGTTTCCTTGAGAACTGTATAACAGGGTTCTACTGTATTATGAATGTTTTCTTTAATATTCCCATTTGCATTGTTTTTCGTATAGTTAAACTTGACAAATCACCAACACGTCTATCAATGTGTTCAACAAAGTTTAATGAAGTTTGGATTTTTTTTGTTGACTAAAATTTCTAGTCCACATCAAAGGGGATTTTAATGTCAGTGCCCTGAAATTTTATGGATAGAGGTTCCACTGTATTCCTGCTTAATGGAGCCCAATTAGGTGATGCTATTGTTCATTATATCACGTAATTATAACTATTAAACACAGAACTCTTTCTTCTGTGTCTAATATATGCTTCAAAATGCTTTTGCTGGCATAAACATTTCACTAAAACCTCGCATTTCAAAACACTCATACCAGTTTAAAGGTTAATGCAAACAAATTACGAAAAACAGACACTGCTAACGAACAAATTTAAGTTAATAGTTGAAATGTAAAGTAGGTCTCCAAGACGACAAAAATATTTATATTATCAATTACTTCAACGTTTATGTAGTCAGAACACCAATGTTCAGACCTAGTTCAAAATATGGCCACCGCGAGCGGTAAAGATGTATCTACGGTATAGATGTGTGGCGATAAGGGTGGGTGTAAACCAATGCTTACCTTTGTGAAGTCATGTCACACATGGGACAGACTGGGTGGCACATCACTCTCCTAAACTACCTCTGCCACATTTTTGATAGATTTTCAATTTTTTTGTTTACATATTAAGGCACACCAATTAAAAGCAGTGAAACTTACTTTTAGTCAATTATCATTGATTTTCTTACATTCTTGCAGAGGTTTTTCTATTTTTCGTCAATTTGTTTGCAACTTTTTGTTGGTTCCTGAGAATGGCCTTGTAATATCATTGCCCTCCTTAAATCTGGTAATTATAAAATTGGGTCTTACTATCAATTTGTGCATTTTAAGTAAAATGACTGTTGTTAAAAATATTTCAGCAGAAAAATTGACACTCTTACTTACAGTGAATTCCTTTTCAGTTGGTGCAGTTGTGCCTGCAACTGGTACGCCAGTTGTAGATGTCGCTTCACAGGAAACAATGTTGTCAGGGCTAGGCTTAGCTTTCAACTTGCCAGTGGGAACAGGGGTTATTTGAGGCTTCTTTATTGGCCTACCACGCTGTTTTGGTGTTACAGCTGCAGGCTTCCCTTTCCTCCCTTTGGCTTTGTTCCCACCATCACTGTCATCATCTTCTTCCTCCTCCTCTTCACTTGTACTTGGCTCTGTCAAACGAGGTTTCTTTGCCCCAGCATTACGCAACCTACGAGAACTTCTTCGCTTCTCCTGAAGAAAAACATAATGTATCATCAAAAAAATGAAAAAATTACATTAGCGATTACAATTTTTCATAAATAAATTAGTGAATTTTAGTTAAAACAGCTATAAGGATGTCCTATAAACAAGGACGAGAAAACACTTAAGTTAAAATTCTCCACAGAAATAGTAGCAATACAGAACATGTAAAAATATTGCTAACAATTGCCATTATAACAAAATATTTGTGTATTATGAAAATAAACGTACCACTACATTCAAGTAGCAATGAGTTACTCCAAAAAAATTATCTTCACATAATTTTTTCAGGGCACTCAAACTGAAATTGAATAATGTATATTAAAGAAAAACTATACGCTTTATTTCTGCTAACCAATGACTTCTTCCCATTAAATGCGCTGTTTGCAAGTTGGTGTTTTTTAACCATCAAGTAACTAGAGAGAGTGCACATATTAATTACTAAGAACTACAACAGTTTTACACCATTTACAAAATAAAATTTATCACCCAGAACTTTTGCACACCAATAAAATGTTGGACCAAGTGCCCACATACAGATATAGCCAAATACATTTATGTAGCTACACTTGAAAAAAAAAACTGTTGCTAGTAAAAGNGTAGCTACACTTGAAAAAAAAAACTCTTGCTTCCATGAAACAATTGTATTTATTAACACATTTATATATAACCCATACTTGCCAACCTCTAAAGCTTTCTATTAAGTTTTTAATATGATCCTAAATGGTGCATGAATAGGTAACAGCATTTCATTTGTAGTGCTTGCATAACTACTCACCATGAATTACTAACATTCAACTATAATACGAGATGACTGTCTGCATCAATATTATAGAAATATCTTCATAAAATGTTTCAGAAAGAAATGACAAATTTTAATTAACCTAAAAAATAAAATAAAAATTGCTTATGTGTTAAATCTGTTTATTGAATAATACAATTATATAAAGCAAAGAACTACTAAACTAACAAGTCATTACAGTGGGTTTTATTTTAATCTGCTGAAATTGCACATATTGCTAATACTATAAACCAAAAAATATGACAAACTACACTTATGAAACTTTTCAGCTGTGGTTAGGCCTGCTTTAAAAGTTTCCATACTTNGTTAGGCCTGCTTTAACAGTTTCCGTACGCACAAACGGTTGCAGGTGCTGTAATGTTAATACATTTCCAACAACACAGTTTACAAATATCACATACTGACAACACACATGCTAATGCAAACTTTACCATTTCACAAATAATGTAGCAAATACGGTCATGCAGCCTATTTTACTCTTTTTGAAAACTTTTCACAGTAAAATTTATTGCAACACAACATGAAGAAATGCTCTTTTAAGGGACGAAATCTGAACTGTTTTATTGCTACTGATATCCTAATCCGGTTCCAATTTTTCTTAACCACCCAAAATTTCCATTTTAACTCCATTCAGCATTACTGTAAGACAGCAAAACTATTCGCCAAAATTACTTTATAGATACCATCTACCCAGTGTATTCAAAACAACCACAAATTTTATAAGAACTAAATGCTGCCAAGCTATACAAAGCATTTGCAGTAAAATAACCGCACCAACAACTCTCAAGATGTTTATACTTTTACTACACAGAGTTTGAATAATTTTACCTAATACAATAAAAACATTCANACCATCTACCCAGTGTATTCAAAACAACCACAAATTTTATAAGAACTAAATGCTGCCAAGCTATACAAAGCATTTGCGGTAAAATAACCGCACCAACAACTCTCAAGATGTTTATACTTTTACTACACAGAGTTTGAATAATTTTACCTAATACAATAAAAGCATTCGTTTAGATGTCATTCTATTATCTTTGCTATAGTTTAAGAGTGAAGCCAAAAAGTGTACACAATAGGGTCTAATTCANGTTTAGATGTCATTCTATTATCTTTGCTATAGTTTAAGAGTGAAGCCAAAAAGTGTACACAATAGGGTCTAATTCATTTTGGTAAAACATTAGCACTTCTGCAATCAGATGTGTACTCATTTGAAGTGCAGGAAATTATCTTTTCTAACTACAAAAACTTATGTTGCATCTTCACCTCGCATACTAATCTAAGAGGTCCACTTTGCAGAACGTCAATGCCATTTCTGTAAAGGAATAAATTAAATACAAACCTGCAGGAGTTCATTATCCAACATTTACAAATATGGTTATTGTGATTTTTTTGGAGATAAAAATTTATTTATGGTTTTTTATTTAGATGCATACCTGCCAACTGTAGAAAAGCATAATTAGGAAGATTTTGTTGACACAATAAAATTGTTAAATTTTTGAATAAAAATTCCACTAAACAATGCAGGCTTACCATAAAAACTACTGCGTAACATGAAAAAGGCCCATTACGGTTAGCTACATTAATAACATTACTAAAAACATATTATGTTAATATTTTATTACCTTTCCACTTTCAGTGGAATGCGAGATGAAACATCAGAGCACAGCAATTTTAAAGATGTAACTAGCGCCCGCAGCTTTCTCTATGATCTCTGCACTGCTTTGTTAGCTTAATTGGTTAAGTATGCACCAAAATAATAAACTAAAACTATCTTCCTATTTAAGTTAGAGCACTATTTTTGCTATGTTGNTTGGTTAAGTATGCACCAAAATAATAAACTAAAACTATCTTCCTATTTAAGTTAGAGCACTATTTTTGCTATGTTGTGGTATTGTGCTGTTTATGTTGAAATGGAACACTGTGGTTTTAAAGAAGCAGCTCCGGCTTTCTTTAGGAATTCTGCACTATAATTATGTTCATAACATAAGCCGAAATTGCTAAACTAGGTCCCGTTTTTTTTCACCAAACTGAAAACATGCTTGCATTCTGCATTGCTGCGTGGAATGGACAGGATGGACATCATTATTCTGCATATTCTATTGTATTTTTAAATACCATCAACGCCATGAATCCTGGATAACTTGGCCCACTTAACATCACTATCTCCTGTAGCACTAAGGGCTGAAATGTCATCTATCNACCATGAATCCTGGATAACTTGGCCCACTTAACATCACTATCTCCTGTAGCACTAAGGGCTGAAATGTCATCTATCTGAAGAGTTGAGAATTGTTTTTCAATTTCGTCCATAGCTGCATCCCTAGTTTCACCTTATTGTACAGGCGAAATCAAAGGAAGCAAATCCACAAAGTATAGAACAGAAGAAAAGTTGACATTGTCGAGATTATTCACTCTTGCCACAGCCTAATTTTTCCAAGACATTTATTATGGGGAATTTGTGAACAATGTAGTCACATGCTGTAACAAAATAAGCCCTGACACATGTAAAGAAAACTACTTTTTCCTTTTCTTCAAATGTTTTCACAATATTTGTTAATTTACTTTCTATTACTAATTCTGTGTCATCTTTCTGATTCTGAATAGAGTGGTAGTTCACTTCAAATAATGAGCAACTTTTCACAGCTCTTGCTTACACAAAATTTGATAGCAATGCTTTTAGAAAATCAAGCAGCAGTTCTCTCAAAATATGAATGTGTGGAGATGTTGACTTAAGAATTACATTCAGTTTTTCAAATGTTGGGAGGACACCTAGAAGCAATGCACAAAATGCTTTATTTAGGTCAGAAGAAAGGAACATAAATAGTTTTTCTTCCAGATTTACAAAAGGACTTGTATTCTTCAGAATAGGAGCATCATTGTTTGCTGATGTCAAAGCAATTCTCTTACTTCTGGGATCAGTAGCAGAACCCAAATACTACTTTTTCTCCATTATGTTTTTCAGACATATCCCGTCAGAGGTTCAACAAGGTGAGGATTGTAGTTTGGAAACTTTGTAAGAGGTGAGACTCTAAGATGAAGGTTTCTCATTTACAACCTCTCCCTTAAAGAAACTAAGCAATGGTTCCCAATGTTCAAAAACCATCAACAAACTTCTTCCAAGAGAAAGCCATCTTGAACAGACAGGCTTGAGTAATTTTCTTAGTTTCTGTATCATGGAGCTCTTGAAATTTTTGTAACCTCTTCTCTCTTTGAACTTTTTTCCAAATAAAAAATGCTTAAAGCATGTCAAACTTTTACTGGCAAAGCAGATAATTTATCAGGTGACAAATGCAACCAATCAAAAAGACCAGGGTGTTTCTCTTTTAAAACTGCTGCAACACAATTTTTATGGCCAACCATTTCAGCTGCATTATCTGCACAAATGCCATGCAGTATTCAAGAGGAATGTTATTGAATTCAAGCTGTGCAAACACTAAATTATCTATATTCCATCCAGTAGAATCTCCTTCCAAGGCAGGGGTAGAAAGAACAGATTTTACAATTTCCTCCCATGTATCACAGTAAAACATCACTACAATGGGATAAAACAGAAAATGGTGCATTATGCAAACATTGTATTACACTAGAGAAGACTTTTGTACGACAACATCCATACTTCTTTGCAATCTCCGAGATCGAGAACATTTTTTTTTAGTAGTAAACCTGCATGATTTGCAGCAATTAGGGGAATGTTGTGCTCTACCAAAAAAGAAGTAAACAAGTATTCTGCTCATGTAACATCCAAATAGGCATTTCCAGGTTTTGCAAAAAACTTAGAAATCTTTGGATTTTCTTCCTAGCACTTTATGTTGGCGACATGCTTCGCGCTTTTAACGTGTGCACTTATATTTGTTTTCCCAGCATGTGCAATGTTTATGTTGAATCAACATATGCTACAAAAGTCAAACCTATCGCCCTTGTCTGATTTTATAGTACATGGAAACTCTACAGTATGATTTCCAGAATGTCTGGTAGTAATACTGCTTTTTTCTACTCATATTTAGTTTTAAACTTTGCAGAGTTGACAATAAGTAACCAATCAAGACATCACAAAAACATGGCCGGCAAGAGACATAGTTACATACAGTTTTTATCGCACACCATATTAAAATCTTCAGACACATGTTTCAACTAGACTTCAAATTGAAACAGTTCACTGTAAAATCAATGGCCACACGTATTCACATTCACAAACAAATACGGTATCTATCAAAACTCCACAGATAAAAAAAAATACAACTCTAACAAACAATTGAAATGCGAAAATCGATTGTCGCCCTCTCGTAACGAGATATCTCGGAAGCAGGCAAAATCAGTATCGATCTATATTGTCACAACACTACGATTTCAGTGTAAAACACTGAAATCGTAGTGGAACGTAAACTAATAGCAAAAAATATTTTTTTTACAAAATCAACTAACGGAAAATCGGAAGAATGTACGTATTTCGGGAAAACAATATGTGGCAGTTATTTTCCGGAAGACTTCCGGAAATATTGGAAAGGTTGGCAGGTATGAGGATGCAACTGAAGTTGAACTTGGCCGCTAATTCTTATGTCAGGATCTGTTGACACAAGAAGAGAATACACTCTTTGGTTCAGAAGCTGGCCACAATCCTTAGAAACAATCTGCTTTTCTTCTCGTGAATGTAGTCAGTACTGCTCTTCATGCTAATTGCTGCAGGTAAGGTCGCTGCTGTAGGTAGAATGTGTCACAGATGGCCTGCAATATTTGCTGAGCGAAGAATTTTGAACATGCACACTCTGCATGTGCACTTTAAGCATGAAGGTGAGCGAGTTGTCTTTCTCACTCATGTGTGCGCTGTTCAATATTTGTTTTGGCTTTTTCTGCAAATGATCAGCAGAAGAATGATCGCAAAAAAACATTGTGAAAACACTTTCTACTCCCGTGACAGATGAGCATAAGCTTATATATACTTCACTTGGGGTGATCTTGGACTCATTTTTTTTCTCTTGATCTCTGGCACTTCAAATGAGAAGATGGCAGTGAGAGCTAAAGAAGGCAGATGGTGGAAAGATGTCTATCACCATGTAGATAAGTAACTTGTACTTTTCTGTTATGTAGGTAGAGTTAATTGGAAGATGTTCTGGGGCCAGCACAACCAGTAGTTACAAATAGCATCTTTTAGAAATATTGTGTCCCTCACTCATTCATATAACGCATTAATTATGTTCTGACTCTGGTTGATAGTCTAAATGAATCTCTCGGCAATGGTTCCAGTATTTAGGTTTACACCTTTTTAGTTACTGCGAGGCAGCTTGTCAATTAATTCTATTTGAGTTTATTTTTGTTGAATCCTCGGCCATGACTATCTTCCCTCTATGATAATTTTGATATGTCATTGTATAATTTCAAGCAACTATGAAACAGACACATTAAAAATTGTAAACAAACTGGAAAGTTTCTAGTTTCTTTGATGTATATTAAATTGAGCCATGAACCAAACATTTAATCTTTTCTTTCTATAGGTAGTTTAACTACTCCCCCTTAAGGTTTTATTATTATTTTGATAATTTAACAATAGCTGTACAAAGAACGGTTTAATTACACAATCATTCAGTTCCATTCAGTCTCCCCCTCATGTATGAATATTACAATTTACAAAAACTACATCTTCCTTGGCAAAAATAATTTTTATGGCGAGGTTAAACAAAGTAAGTTACAAAAAATTTCTCCTCTCACACACAAAATTATGCTAAAGAAGTCCAGTTTATTTCAAAGTTTGCATGCGACAATAGCAATTTTACATACAAAAGTAATCTTTCTAAATAATTTGAATGCATTCTTTGCCTTACTTAACTTAATATTTTGTGTTTCATTTGCAACTCTCAAAAAATTTTACGTGTGAAATATTTGCGGAAAACGTTTACGTTGTGCATTTCGACAATCTATATTAACAGTAACACATTTATCTCATTTTGTTCTTGCTTGAGGTTTTGAAATGAACATGGCCAAAATAAAAGCCACTATACACACACACACAGAGAGAAGAGCCAAAATAAACTGGTATAGGCGTGCGTATGCAAATAACAGAGGTATGGAACCAATCAGAGTAACGCGATGCGGTCAGCAGTTAGATCGGTTACTGCTGCTACAATGGCAGGTTATCAAGATTTAAGTGAGTTTGAAAGTGGTGTTATAGTCTACGCACGAGAGATGGGACATAGCATCTCCAAGGTAGCAATAACATTTGGATGTTCACGTATCATTTCATGAGTGCACCGTGAATTAAAATCTAAAAATTCTTATTGGGTATTATTACCTCTCCAGCTTCTGGAGTCCAGTCATCATCAGAACCCTGCAGTTCCTCTGGCTCATCAACAGAAAACTCATTATCAGAATCTTCACTAATCTTCTTCTTCATTGCTAGAAATTGAAAATAACACACATTAAATAAATACACAGCTACCACATACATAGGAAACCTAGTGATACAAAGAAAGTAGCTATAGTCTATTCACTGTTTCTTCAGACATTTTGAAACCTTTGAAAATCACCCTAGGAGTAACATGTTCACCTGTTTTTTAAATAACTTTTATACCACAAATATTTAACACTGTGATTAAATTTGAAGTATCATATTTTTGATTAAATGAAACTTCACTTAGTATCTTTTATGACTTGTAACATTTATTTTGTATTAAATACGAATTCAAAACAGTGAGAGCAGCGATGTGTTGGCAACGGGTAGTAAGAAATAGTAGAGTTAAAATATTGTTTTAACCTAGTTTCTTGGTATGCTATTTGTAAATTAAACTTTGTCTGTTGTTATTGGAATACTCAAATTTGTAAGTAGCGCTGATGGAAACACATTTTATCATTACTCTAACAAATAGTAATGCAAAATACAGTGTGTAGGCCCTAGTGACCTGGAGTTTTTCGCTCACACTCTCTCTCTCTCTCTCTCATCAAAGTTTTGCAGTAGTAGATAAATTATACACGTTTTAAATTTTGGCATATTTCATACATATTCCAGCTAAAAAATTTTATTTTTGAATTTGTAATTTAAAACTGAAACAAAATTTTTATGTTTGAATACATACTATAATATTTTTATATGTGATTGTGGGACGGTTAGAGATCCAAAGTTGGCAGAAGTGCCGAGACATGACAGGGTCTGTTGCTTTATGCAGAAAAATACCTCAAATTACCACATCAAGTTTGTACACGTTGTCTTTTTATAACCTACCTATGCAAGTTAAGAGTTGTGGCAAATCTGAGTTTCCAAGGCAGGAATAAATATACTGTAACATGTGTCGTGTACGCTGTGTGTAAAAGGATATTGAGCCCGTGCCGTAGTCATTCTGCTGGGTGAGAGAGAGACAGAGAGAGAGAGAATATGTGTGTGCAAACGTGTGTGTGAGATTTCAAATATTGGGCATGGAAAATTTATACGTTTTAACCGTAAACGGTTTTATGACTAATTATTTGAAAGTAACAACTGTTTTTGTTTATCACAAGTTGCCTCAGGTGTTTGTGAAACACAATTGTTTAAAATGCTTAAGTTCCTGTGATTTCAATGTTTGCCACAACCCCAACAATTAACTAAACCCAGCCAGAAAATTTACCTAGTAAAAAGTGCCTATGCAAGGAAATACGAGCAGAATAAAGGTTACGGTACGCCTAATTGTGTGTACGTTCGCTATCTTTACAATTTGTCACTTTTCCATACAAAAAATAAGCAACACAAGTTGCATGCTTGAATTTACTGTCTTTTTCGTTTGACTGGTTGCTCCGTTTTAATATTTATTTCAACAGAGATCATCCTTTTAAAGAAATAACCGAATGACTATCAATAACAAGAGGTTAGGTGAAAACCACAGTTGTACCAGGGTTAAACACAGCCACTGCAAAATATTAACGTGAATTATGTGTAATATGCTATATTGTATATAACAGAAATATGTTAACAATATGTAAAATAATAACCATCAGCACTATCATCAATACAGACATTAAGAAGTCATATTGCTGACAAATATGGCTATAGGTCTAAATTGTGAACAAACATATGTATTGGTTTTTGGAATATGATAATTCTTTGAACTGCAGAAATGAGTAAACAAAGCAGTTTCAATTTTAGAAGTAAATCATAACGCGTTGGAATAAATGAACAGTGACTACATTATGAGCCATACAGAAATGACAACCAAGCTTAAGTTCACTAGCTTTCTGCTTTCTTCATCTACAAAATATACAACAAACAGATGTATCTGGACGTTGTTCCAGTGAAATCTTTGTGCTGCATATTTAAGTATAAAAGAATAATTCTCGGCAAAATCACAAAGTATAGTACATTGGTTTTGAAGTAGATTTTCTTTAAAGTGTCGCAAATAAGATAGTTGAGTAGCAAGAAATGAATGTCTTAAAAGTTTGGAAACTGGGAAACAAATCTCTAAAAAATATAAATTCTTGCGTTAGTTTTGTAACAGTTTCAGTACACACTTGTCAATCTGCACCCATTGTAATACCGGAAAGTTAAGAAAATAACACTGACTAATTGCAAGAAAAGATTCTATTACATCAAAATTTGCAGAAAAATTTGTAGATTAACATATCCAAAATCCACATAATATTCATCACTATTTTTCCCAGGAATTGTTCCGGCAAAACTACAAAAAAATTATAAGTCAAAAACCGTGCATTTTACAACCAAAAGTGCACAGGCCAAAATTTCCCCTACAACATCCACCTTACATTTCTTATTATTTTTCCAACATTTGTCCCAGAAAAACTACAAAAAAATGTATAGTCAAAAACAGTGCATTTTACAACCTTAAAGAGCAGAGACAAAAATTAAAGAACACAATAATACACGCACTATTTATCATAATTTTCCTGGAATTTGTTACGAAAAAACCCACATATCCAAAATACCATGTAATATAACAAAATATTCTCCCGGGATTTGTCCTGGAAAAATAATAAAATGAAGTGTCCAATGCATACTAGAAATCTCAATGTACGAAATGGACCAAGTCTGAGCACAAAATTCTACAATGGGACAATGAGCTATTTTCTGGTTGTCAGTATATTTTTGGATTTCCACCATAATAGTTGGTCAAAAGTTAAAACAGGCTCAGTTTTCATTTTTAAAGCTTGATCTGCTATAAAATGAAGTGCTGAATAAATGCAAGTCTTGTCTCCAGGGTCCGTGTCTATGATGGGGAGAAACATTTGCATAATTCCTAACCAATTTGCCATTTAAGAGAGCAACAACCATCCCATCTTTCACAGTAAATTGATATTACTGGTTGGATCCTCAGCTTTGAGGAGGAAGGAGTCTGTATGTTGCTTTGAATATGTTACTATTTTTGTATAATGAATGTGAACATTATTGAAATGTAGACTTTCTTTGATAGTACAGTAAACTACACAAATAATTAAAACATTTAAAGTACTGTACTGTATGTAGCACAGTACACAATACTTTATCTGATATTTATGTTTCACAGAGTGTAGTGTAAATCACTGCGCATCGAGTATACACAGCTTATAGCCTGCACCGGCACAGAGCGACAAGCGGTGCGAAGTGTGTGTGTGTGTGTGTGTGTGTGTGTGTGTCGCTTCCTCAACGTGCACACAGACACGTCCTTGAGATGGCAGAGAGAGTTGAAAATTTAGAATGAAATGCAGTGAAAACAACGAGACTTTAAATGAGGCAACCTGGCATTTAAACAATACAGTACACTCCCCATTTAAAAATAACCCTTACAATACAAATGCAGAACCTAATGTTAACTTTTGCTAAAACAAGGAAAACACATTTTTAAAAATGTCTAAATTCATTAATTTCAAAGTTTATGACAACTATAATGAAGTTTACAAAAAGTAAGCACTCGTCTCTATCACAATAAGTGTAGGTACTTTCTCTTTCAGTCTCAATAGGCTGGGTTGAAACATCTTAGATTTCTATACATCTTTAATTACTAGGAGCTTATTTAAATTTTACTGACTTACACAATAATGTGCAAGCACGCATGCACACACACACACAAAAGTTTAAAAATTCTGAACTGTTAAGTTTTTTGTGAACACTTGATATGAAAAAATGTAAGATAAGTTAAAACTGTGCCTTTCTTGAAAAAGTTGGCAATTTTTTTGGGGTGGTAACTGAGATGAGTGCGATCAGATAGCACGCTTCAACAGGAAGAAATGGAGGACTTACACAGGTCTCTGCAACAGGCTGACAGTTTAAAGAGATAAAAATTGGCTCACGCGACATAGCAATAGACGTACAGCATTTCGTCAAAATTCAAAAATTTTTTGATAAGAGCAGCAAAATCCCAGCTTTTACAGATCAAAAGTTCAGATGCAAAATTATGATGAAGTTGAACTCCAAATAACCGTAATTGTAAAAGACAAGCTCAGTTTGTTTAGAAGACCATACCAGTTTGTTGTGAAAATAAAATAATACCAGGGACAAGTCGATTGAAGTTAGTAACAACGTTAAACAATAAAAATTAATGTGTTATGCATTGCAGAAATCTAAACAATTGTTTATCTAATGGCTTAATTTTAACAAAAATCAATATCTTAACACCCCCGTGCAATAGTCCCACATGCCGGTCGCACTCTTCACTGCATCGATGCTCGGAGTTGCAGATTTCACTCCAGCTGGTCACTTCCGTCACCACTCTCTTGCGCGGGACAGATCAAGGGAAGCGATTCAAAACACATACTATGTTTAAAACTCGGTATTCCGGACTCTGGTGTCATTCAAAACAATGATCGAGACTATTAAGCCATTGTAAAATAAGTTCAATGCTACAGAAGACAAAAGTGTAAAAATGCATATCTTAACTACACTTCCTCAGACTGCAATGGGCACTTGAATACTATCACTGGCATGCTGAGTGGCAAAATGTAGTGTTTCCAGATGAGTCCGCTTCAACAGTGGTGACCACAATCTGGCAGCATAGCGGACAAACGCCAAGTGTGATGGTTTGGGGCGCCATTGGATACAACATGCAAACAGACTCCTACGTATTGAGTGCAATCTGAAAAGCAACTACTACATCAGGAACAACTGTTGATGCTTTGTGGACTCTTATACAAACCACGTGGAGGGAGATTCCCCAGGAACATATCCAGGTCCTCTGATTCCATGCCACTGCGTTTAAAGGCTCTGATTGCAGCACGTGGGGGTTTCACACCATACTGAATTCTCAAAGTTTTGTAATCCTAATCAATTGTGTATTGTCCTGTTCATAATATGTGGTATATAAAGTTAATTTCAATCACATGTATCCTCCTTGGGTGTTGCATTTTTCACAAACGTTAGTGCACATTTTATCCAAAAATGTAAATCAAATTAATATTTAACCAGTACAAAACCACTATATGGTAAAAATTGTGACATGGCCCAACCATATAAATTATTTGCATCTAGATGCATTAAATTAATTGATTCATTATTTTTATCGTAATCTATCTAAATATTTACTATTGAATTTAACATATTGTTTAAAACTTTGTGAAATTCCAGCTCTAATACCTTTTTCAATCAATCCCATATCATAATCATATAATAAATCTAATGGTTGTTTAGTCATTTTTAACATTGCATACCATGAAAACCCTGATGCTGTAATATACCACACTGGCTCTCCAAAGTTTTCAAATATATCTGCAAATAATAATACATCCTTTTTCAAATAAAAATTGTGATATTCTCCTTTTTCAAATAAAAATTGTGATATTCTCCAAGATTATTTATATTGGATTTATTCCCTCACTTTATCACATTTGTTTATAGTTTATTATAGAATTAGTTTTTTGGAGGCAATTCAGTTTCTTCACAATTCTTACAGTTATCAATATAATCATATGGATATACAGCTGTTTTTATAACTAAATCAACTAGATTCACTGAGAAAAATTTATGAATAAGTTTTATTTGTTCTTTAGTTAAATTTGATAATATATCTAGACTATTGATCATGAATTTAAAAGAATCCACTTGTCTTCCAAACAAAATATATATTTCTCTTCATTATTTGTTATCAAAGCCATTTTTTATCATCATATCCTAACTCTTTAATATATAAATGTGCATCATAACAATAACAAGATATTATGAAAAATAATTGGTACAAAATTTGGTAGCTTAAATTGAAGACTGCAATCATTACAAATAGGAGTAGTGAATTTACCAGTTAGATGATCATAATGGTGTACTTTTATTTTTTTCTAAATAATCACATTTGCATAATTTTTAATAAAATAATTATTTCTTCTTTAGTTAACGGTTTTACTGGTTCTAATTGTGAATATACTTCTTCAATCTCTTCAGTTTCTTTTTTCATTAATTCTAATTTTTTTANAGACTGCAATCATTACAAATAGGAGTAGTGAATTTACCAGTTAGATGATCATAATGGTGTACTTTTATTTTTTTCTGAATAATCACATTTGCATAATTTTTAATAAAATAATTATTTCTTCTTTAGTTAACAGTTTTACTGGTTCTAATTGTGAATATACTTCTTCAATCTCTTCAGTTTCTTTTTTCATTAATTCTAATTTTTTTANGGTTTTACTGGTTCTAATTGTGAATATACTTCTTCAATCTCTTCAGTTTCTTTTTTCATTAATTCTAATTTTTTTACGTGCATTTGGGCCTCCACAAACGACTGGAATTTTATAATCTTGATAACTACAAACAATGTAACAGAATCCAGATGCTTCATGCAAGTGATATTTCTTTGTATATGATTCATCAGTTAACATTAATTCTATTTTTTTTTTATTAGATAGATACCTTTCTTTTAATATTGTTTTATGTAAGCCAATATCAATATTGTTTTCTGTTGGGTATTTTGTCGCTGATTTAAATTTCTTTATTTCTCTTTGATTTGACTTTGTTTGTCTCTTTTACAATAGTGATTCAAAATCTGCGTAAATTGTGAATAGTACTCTCGTTGTTTGTTTATATTTTTGAATACAATACATACCTTTAACCGCCTTTTTCAAAGTCATGGTTTAACAGACGTTACGTTTATAAAGACGCAGTAAAAGTACACATAGTTTATTTAAACACAAATAAAAAGTGGACACAATACATATAAAAACTTATTTTATAGTGAACGTTGTTTGAATATGTAGGTCTGTGTATCTCTTAGACTCACGAGTGCCAGAGATGAGTGCATGCGCGGCATCAGGGACATGCACTACTTAAACAAAAACAATGGTTTAGTCAGCAGGTACCATATGATTTTGACAGGTAAGTAAACATCATTGATGTATTTGCATTATCCACATCTCGGACAGTTCCAGGGCAGATGCTGGCTGTGATTTGATGCGTAAATTTGTGCCAAAATCTGGGAAGTGGGTTGCTAGCCCGCCTAGTGTCCTTCTCGGAAGACTTCATCCGGACCAGTTGCTCTCTAAAATGGTGCTCAAATGATAATTTTACTTTCTGAAGTAAAGTGTACCAAAATGTTAACATGTTTTTAAGTATTAAAGAGCAGTGGGCAGGTGAAGAAGATACCAAATATTTGCTGGATTATAATATAAGGAGATATTAGCCTATTCTAACTTTTTTTTTTTTTNAGGTGAAGAAGATACCAAATATTTGCTGGATTATAATATAAGGAGATATTAGCCTATTCTAACTTTTTTTTTTTTTTCAATAATGGGCAAGGAAAGGTATACCTGGCACACCAGATATGTTCACGCAAATGCCAGTGATNTTTTTTTTTTTTTTCAATAATGGGCAAGGAAAGGTATACCTGGCACACCAGATATGTTCACGCAAATGCCAGTGATGTGATTTGTTTGTGGGAGCTCTGACTGGANGGCAAGGAAAGGTATACCTGGCACACCAGATATGTTCACGCAAATGCCAGTGATGTGATTTGTTTGTGGGAGCTCTGACTGGAGAAAAGAGGAATTTTTAACGATGTGTAAGAGGATATCTTGTGTCATTTCACACTTTGTACACTACAGTATTGTGTGTATATGCAAAAACCCCTCAAATCATACCATTACATATCTATTATTTATTTATTCCTAACATCTGTCAGTTGTGGGTGTCTCCCTCCCCTAAACAAACAAATAAAAATATAAAATCCACAGAAAAATTCTCATTTCAAAGTTATGTTAAAAAAAATGGACAAACTGTAAACATCCCATATTATTTGTATTGATTAGGATTATTCATTGATAGTAAAACATACCTCAGAAAAGTGTGATATATTTTTGTTTGTTATTTATAATTTCTGTTAGGGGTCATGCCCATAAATGCTGTTTGTCAACCTTACATAAAACTAATGGCCGGAGCAAAACAGCTATAAGCACATCTAAGGCCCGGGCAAAACAGCTATAAGCACATCTAAGGCCCGGGCAAAACAGCTATAAGCACATTACTAGCATAAATTATAAAAGCGTTCTGCAGTACTGTAATAAATCTAACAATTAACAATTTGTCAGAATAGATACTTTCTTTACTTATTAAACTTCCAAGATAAAGTTTCAGAATGTCTTGAAGTGACAGTTGCAAAATTGGAACAAAACTAATTCAGTATTTTAAAAACACCTCTGTTTAATTTAAAACACATATTTGTTTTTATAAAAATGGGTGAAAAATACCAACAATTTCTGCAGCATTAAGATAAACACATTAACAACATCAAGTGTTTAGCCAAGCNAAAATGGGTGAAAAATACCAACAATTTCTGCAGCATTAAGATAAACACATTAACAACATCAAGTGTTTAGCCAAGCTATTGTGTTAGTTATCAAACCACACAGATTCACTTCAAACCAAATACGTAATATAACTTCTCATACACGCAAAAAACCGCATTTGAAGACTGGGATGTAACAAATTAATGGAAAGCTGTAATAGGTATATCCACATAAAAATAAAACTACTCTTGTTTCCATTCCAATTTTACAAGCTCACAATTTTAACACACTAGTATTTAATCTGTGACANAAAATAAAACTACTCTTGTTTCCATTCCAATTTTACAAGCTCACAATTTTAACACACTAGTATTTAATCTGTGACAGAACATTGTTGTAAACAATATATATTTCCCAAACTTTCCAACGAGCAATCATATTTTCACCAATGTCTCTCGTAGTTGCAATATAGTCTCTCATAGTACACAATCCTCGCACTATCATGAACATTTCCTGAATGGCAAAACTTTATGTACAATTCCAGGCTTTCATGGCCACCAAGACACCCTGGTCATTCATCTATCCTTCTGTACAGCAAATTCTCAGTGTGACAACGCAATCTTCCTTTAGTTGGAGAAACATTTTTGAAAGAACATTTTGGGGAAATAATTTTTTTACAAAAGTACTTTATCTGAATTTTTTATATAAAGATAGACAAACACAGATGCACCTCTTTACATTTTATTTTGAAGTGCATATTCCACATCTAAGGAATGTTGCCAGAAGGTGATGGCTCATCCTTCCATCCACCAAAAGTTAAAAAGTTTGGTAAACATTTGATGGACGATCAGATAGAAAAAACGTTGCCTTGCAAATGGTTGAAAATCGTATGACTGCCATACAAATGGATGACTCCCAGAGACAGACACTTGAGAGTCCAGTGTTAGGCCGGGACTATGATGTCCTCACGTCACATAACACGAATCATGCTACACTTTCATGTGTACGTAAAATGTGGTCTTTTTTGGGTAGTATTGTAGTATTATTATTCTTCACGTAAGCATGTGCACTGAATCGAAATATCTGGGATAAGTTTTGTTGCTTTTCAGATTGAAAACTTTCAAAATCCTTGTTATACTGTGTATTTGTGTTTTAATATTGATGTAAAAAGAACATGTTGCGAAAGTTGGACTGTCATAACCTCAAAAAACTAAATGTGTCTGGGAGATTTAGACACGTTTGTCATGTACAGGGAATAAATAATCTGCAATAAACTTTGATTTGCAGAGAAATTTTAAATTTTGTTTAATGAAATAAGCCTACTGAAAATTTCAAACTAAGACAGGAATTACAATAGCCCGTCGCATTCCCATCCGTTATCCATCCGCATGTTTCCCAGTCGAGCAATTTACAACCAGTCTTCACACGTCCGTCATCAGTTCATTGCTGCAAACTAAAACAAACAAAACTGATTACAAATAGAAAAAATCTCCATAAAAAGTGGATATTTTTGTGGTATTATGTTTGTAAGTACCCAAAATATGCATACATGTACATAACGAAAATTAATTGATGTTAAAATATTTTTTTGATAGTATATAAAGAATGATTTTATTACTTTTACTATTGCAAAGAAGGAACTCATGTTTGCAAACGTAATTACACTACATCTTCAAGAAAATTGTAAGGTAATTTAATTTTACAGCTACATAAACAAACACATGAAAACAAAAGACAGCTAAAACAAAACAGTGCACACACTACACAGCCTTCTAAATAACTCGGGATGAATGTATAACAAAATATGCAAGTTTAGAAGGCTGTAATTTCATCCGTCAAAAGTTAAAGCTTGCCAAGGTTTTGACAGATGGACAGAGTTAACGGCCATCCGATTGGCTGTTATTCACGTGGTTCATGGATGGATGACGGACGAACACACGTGACAGGTCGTCGTAAATCCTGCCTTAACGGTAAATATTTTATATTTCATGCACGTATGTAAGACCTTTCAGAAAAACAATTCCTAAACTGCAATAATGTAAAACTCCAAAAATTTTACGGATTAAAAAATTTATAATTTTAGCCTAACTTTATTACACTCGTCATAATTTATGCGAGAAAGTTATACATGCAACATAAATTAAGGCACTGTCACAACATGAAAGTGTGCTCACTCTCTCTGGCTCACTCGTAGCGAATTGAGACTTGTGCTCTCTATATGCCTTCAGCATTATTTCTTCAACTGAAAAGGTACCAAGTGATAAATAGTGAAAAATAAAATATTGCTCCCGTTTCAGTTTCTTTAAATTAATTTTATTTTTNAAAAGGTACCAAGTGATAAATAGTGAAAAATAAAATATTGCTCCCGTTTCAGTTTCTTTAAATTAATTTTATTTTTATTTTTTTTTGGTAATTATGCAGTTTAGGGGCTTTTCTATAAAAAAAACTTTACGTATGACTAATTTCGTAATATGTNTTTTTTTTTGGTAATTATGCAGTTTAGGGGCTTTTCTATAAAAAAAACTTTACGTATGACTAATTTCGTAATATGTGCCCACCTAACCTAACAGAACCTAACCCCACAATGAGTGAATCACTATTTNACTAATTTCGTAATATGTGCCCACCTAACCTAACAGAACCTAACCCCACAATGAGTGAATCACTATTTTACATTTTCAATCTAACCTAGGATTACAGTGTTTTAATCTAACCTACGATTGTAGGGTTTTAATCTAACCAACAATCAAACAAAAGTCTGGACATCATGTAATTGTGTTGAATTAATAAAGGGATTCACAAAGGGATTGTACTACATAACGTATTACTAGTAGAATAAATATACATACAGTAGATCATACAAAAGGGCATTCACAGATGGTGTTTATAAACAGTTGACCTGTATCACCACATTACATTACAATACAATCTGTGACCAATGATGCACAAGAGAATAGTAACAAATGCACATCAAAATTGGTTAACGTCACAGATGTATTGTGGGAACTTGCACCACTTCATTGTGTGTGATTTTCACTGCGGAGGTGTGTGATGTAAGAGTGTTGTTACGAGTGTTTTATTGAAATTCATTCTGTTTTAAGTGTTAAATTTAATGTGCGAAAATGAGAGTTTCTGTGCCATCATGTCCACGGAAATGTTAAAATATATTTGTGGGATAATTTGAGTTTCTATGTAGTTTCAACAAATTGAATAAATGTTAACATGTTGCGCTTAATCACCTACGAGATATGTCCATTCTTGATATGTTGATGNTTTCAACAAATTGAATAAATGTTAACATGTTGCGCTTAATCACCTACGAGATATGTCCATTCTTGATATGTTGATGCCCCTAGCAAATTCGTGTTGTGTTCACTTTTCATGCATTATACTTTTTGTTTTCTGAAAAGTAGTATATTTTTTACAATTACCATTAAAAGTTAACTAACTTTCTGTGCGTTTAGAAGTGCTATTTTTCTGTTCGTGTACAGCGCGGCTTTGTAGCAGATAATTTGATTAATGTAGGTTTAACTTTCGTGCATCTGTACTACTCGCATTCTATTGCAAATGTAGCCCAGGCTACAAGAATCACATGTTATCCTAAGGTACAAAATAACACACTATTTCAAGTAACTTAATACAAGCAATGTCACAAAGGGTAAAATACGAAAACAACTTCACATGGCAGTCAAAAATTAGAGTTTCTATGACCGATATGTCTCGCAAAATGCTTATAAAATATTTTAACTTAATTTATTGATGCTTACAGTTCCACAGCACAAAATCAAAACAAATTGGATCATCAATGAAAAAAAAATTTTCATGACAAAGGTTTTAGGCATACTACTTTAATAACAGATCATTAACGTTCTCATTCACACAATTAATGTTAATATTTCCTTTCACACCTATGAAAGTTATTAAATGCTAGTCACACACATACTCACTATCATTATGGCATAACCCAAATTTTCATGACAAAGGTTTTAGGCATACTACTTTAATAACAGATCATTAACGTTGAGTAAGTGTGTTAATTACTTAATATTTCCTTTCACACCTATGAAAGTTATTAAATGCTAGTCACACACATACTCGCTATCATTATGGCATAACCCATGCTTCCATCGTCAACAACCAAGAGAGCTGCTATTATAAACAAAATACAACAAATTTTCAACATGTACTACCACTAATAAAAAAAAATTTAACAAAAATTAATATGCAAAAATTAATGTTAAATAATTTTTACAAAACCCAAACTGACAAAATTCTCAAATATGGCTACCAGAACAAACGCCGGGTGGCGCCATTTCACTCGCAATGAACCGAAAAATTCAAACAACAAAAACAAATTCTTTAAAACTTCAATTTCTATTTAAAACACTTTATATATTTATTTAATTTCAACATAATACCTACCAGTAGTTGAATAATCTGTAATAGCCGATGAAATTCCACACTATTTACCAAGCAAAGAAACGCCAAGACAACCACCGACAAACTTCTTGTTCACAACATGGAGGAGAGAAAGGTAAAGATATATAGAGAGAGAATTTCGAAAGGTAAACGTCAAAACAAATATAAAATAGGGCAACCGAGGAAGCCAACATTGTAATAATATGCGAAATGTTAAAAATAACACCCAAAGGAACTAAATATTGGATAAAAAGAGCATTTATTGTTCTTATTTACAATTGTTACTTCAACTTAACCAATATATACATATATGTATTGNTTGGATAAAAAGAGCATTTATTGTTCTTATTTACAATTGTTACTTCAACTTAACCAATATATACATATATGTATTGCGATGAAAAATAAAATAATATCGGATGTATGTATATTTTTGAAAATAACACAATTCGTCTTTCCTCTTATTCATTAACTATTGTTGCTTAACATTCTTCAGTCGCATATAACCTGTTTGCTGGAGACTAACGTTTTTTGTTTGAAGTGAACATGTAGTTGTGAAAAGTAAAAGTTCGCAGCAATGTTATGTAGAATTTAAAGTGTTTGAAAGTTTTTAATANTTGGATAAAAAGAGCATTTATTGTTCTTATTTACAATTGTTACTTCAACTTAACCAATATATACATATATGTATTGGGATGAAAAATAAAATAATATCGGATGTATGTATATTTTTGAAAATAACACAATTCGTCTTTCCTCTTATTCATTAACTATTGTTGCTTAACATTCTTCAGTCGCATATAACCTGTTTGCTGGAGACTAACGTTTTTTGTTTGAAATGAACATGTAGTTGTGAAAAGTAAAAGTTCGCAGCAATGTTATGTAGAATTTAAAGTGTTTGAAAGTTTTTAATANATGAACATGTAGTTGTGAAAAGTAAAAGTTCGCAGCAATGTTATGTAGAATTTAAAGTGTTTGAAAGTTTTTAATATTATGTATGTTTGTTTTGCAGAAGTGAAAAAAATACTGTGGTGATACGAGATGTGAGGAGAAACATTAATACAAGGCATTATCGGGAGAGTCGTTTAATGAGCTCTACACATAACAACACGAGACACATGATTGAGAGGGAGGTACCTTACCGAACAGGTTGTGTCACACAATTCTGATACCCCTCCTCAAGTCAAACACTGTAAACATACAAAAATTTTGACTTGAAAAAAGAGTTAATATAGTTCATTTAATATACACGTCATGTAAGTATTAATTAACGTTCAACAGTTGTCTGAATTGCTGAAATTTATTCTGGCATAAGGCCTTAGTAAAAATGTCACAAATGTTATTCTGTGAGTCCACATATACAATTACAATTTTCTTCTTGTTGACTAAATCCTTCAGGTAATGAAACTTTATGTCAATATGGTGAGATCTTCTGCTGTTCTTAAAACTCTGTGCCATGCAAATTGCACTCTGGTTATCTGTCAGGAGGGTCGGAGAACCTTTTACAATTTGCAGGTCTTCAAGAACAACTTCTAGATATATATTATCACTGGCAGAAACTGCACAAAATATGTATTCAGCATTGGCAGTAGATAGTGCTTCAGTTGACGGTTTTCTCGATGCCCATAAAACAGGGTTTTCTCCATGGAAAATTGCATGGCCACATACACTCTTTATGTCTAACTTGTCCCCTGCCCAGTCAGCATCAAAATAACATTTTATGCTACTATTGGAGATGGGACTTAGGGTTAAACTCATGTCCNGTCCCCTGCCCAGTCAGCATCAAAATAACATTTTATGCTACTATTGGAGATGGGACTTAGGGTTAAACTCATGTCCTACCACAAAAAATTCATAGAGTTTTAGGCAAAACGTCGAAAGGTGTGAGCATTAGTGGGTTTATTTAAAAATCTACTGAGGTAGAAAACTGAATAGGTTATATCTGGTCTACTGACCATACAAATTTACATTAGTGACCCTATCAGTTGCCTAAAAGGTACATTTTCATTAGTAGAATCTTCTGCAGTTACTTGGAAGTTATTTTCCATAGGAGATCTGGAACCTTTACATTTACTCATGTTCAATTTATTGAGAACTTTGCTAATAAAAGTGCTTTGAGAAATTTTTACATTATTTCTTTCTTTGAATATTTGTGTACCCAAAGATTCCTCCAAAATACCCTAATCTTTTGCTTGAAATTTTTGTTTTAGATGATTTATAAAATATTCAACCTCTTTCTCTTTTCCTGTCACAAACATGTCATCAACCCAAATAACAAGCCAAACATTCTTACCGACATAAAGACAGAAGTCACTGGATGATCACTTCATGTTCTTACTTTCCATGAAGTCATGAAATCTCTCGTTCCATTTTCTTGGAGCAGATCTAAGTCCATAAAGGCTTTTAATGAGTTTCAATACTTTTCCTGGTTCGTTTTTCTCACCATCGGGGGGTTTGATGTAGATATCATTGTCTAAATATCTGTTTAAAAAGGCAGTTGGTATATCAAGTTGTCTTACATTCCAGTTGTTATATATTGCGAAGGATATTGTAATGACGCAGTATTCTTAATTTTCGAGACACGTGTTTCATTTTGTTTCGTTTTGCTAAGCTTCGTAATATTTTTATCGGGTTTGAAATTAAAAGCAGTGGTGGTTCGTTTTACCATGATAGTTCGTTTATCGGGCATACGTTTGCCGTTTCGTTTCTACCGTCGTAGTTTTCAGTAAGCGTCAGCATTAGATTAGCTTTTTTCAGACTGTGTCGACAAGTTTTGTACTCTGTTTCGATAACGTGTGGAGAGCGTGCCTGGCAGCCCACGCCAAGCCCTTATCTTTCGAGAAGGGGGTGATAGGCAGCACAAGTACATGTGTGCCTGTCGCCTTCCATCAGTTGATACCGAGCAGTTGTCCAAGGCAGTTAATATCGATCAGTTGAATTAAGTCAGTTGTTTGAAGTGAGTCGTCAACTAGTGCTCGCCGAGGCAGCGTCGAGCTTAGCGCTAACCCCCACTCCGGCAAACTAGACCCTACTAGATTATTTCTCCTCTGGTGTGGGAGGTCGCTGCATTTGTTATTTCTTCGGGCAAGTTTTTAAGAAATGAAATAATTCGTAAACGACTGTGGCGCTGTTCTGCACTTGTCTGTTTATCTGAAACCTGTTCGTACTCTGAACTTTGTATGTGAACGGAGACACTTAAATGGTAAATAAAAGTATAGAACAAATGCACCGGAACTTGACTTTATTTCATATATAATTGGCGTCCATTTTACAGAGTCTCGTGTTACTCCGTCTTGAGCTAGTCAAGTGGTAAGTTATAGTAGCGGTAACTTAAAGCTGGCTATAACTGTGTACGTGCCACGTTACAATATAAACAACCGAATTGTAGGTAGTCTGGCTACTGGTGCATAGACATTGTAGGAAGGAATCTCTTGGTAACCTTTTGCTACAAGTCTTGCCTTTTTAAATCCATTTTGTTTTTCTTTAAAAATCCATCTGGTGTCAATGGCCCTTTCTCCTTGAGGTAATGTAGCAACTTTCCATGTACCATGACGTTCCAGCACATCTATTTCATTCTGTATGGCTTCTTCCCATTCATCACCAGTTTTGATAGCTTCATCATAACTCTCAGGTTCACCGGCTAATAAACAGTATGCTATGTACAATTCATAGTCGTCGAGTTTCGTAGGCATTTTGATGTTCCTTTTAGATTGTCGTCTATTATTCTTACTTTTTTCTTCTTCATCTTCGAAACCATATAAATCACTATCGTCACTATTTGGTAGGTCTTCTGTCATTTGTTCTTCTCTACTTTCCTCACTGTCTTCTTTAGGCATTTCAATTTTCTCTTTTGGTGTTTCGTCCATGATACTATATTGGTATGAGTCCTGCTTTTGTGTTATACCAAGTTTTGTTTCTTCAAAAATCACATCTCGAGAACAAGCAAACTTGTTCTCTATAGGGTCCCATACTCGGTATCCTCCTCCGGTATAACCAACCATTATCATGGGTTTAGCTCTTGGTTCAAGTTTACTTTCTCTTGAATGTTTTAGAATACATGCTCGAGAACCAAACACTCTTAATTTGGAAATATCATTCTCGCCATACCATATCGAAGCTGGAGTGCGATCACTGAGAGCACTTGTAGGAGACCTGTTCAATTCATAAGCTGATGACCTTATAGCTTCACCCCAAAGTTGTCTAGGTAGATCACTGTCAGCAAATTTATTCCTAACTTTGTTCATCAAAGTTAAATTCATCCTCTCTGACTAAAGTTTTGCTGAGGAGTGTAGGTCATTGTGTTCTCTATTATTATATCTTTTTCTATGCAATATCTTTTGAAATTAGTAGAAGTGAACTCCGTACTATTATCTAACCGAATACGTTTCGTTTTAGCTCCATATTGAGTCTTTGCCATTTTCATATAGTTCAACCTAGTTTTGTTCTGCTTCGTTTTTATTTTTCAGAAGATACACAGTGGTAAAATGATAAAAGTCATCCATAACTACTTGGAAGTACCGTTTTTCATCCCTTGTTGGAGTTTTCACTGGTCCACTGATGTCCGAATGAATTAGTTCACCTATTCCCTTAGTTAATCTGGTAGTTCTTTTATAGGGGAGCCTTCTAGCTATTCCTTCAAGACACTGAGGACACCTTTCGCCACTGTATGGCAAATTTAATAATTGTAGACAGCGCCTATTCAGATGTCCCAATCATTTATGCCATAAACTTGCCTCACTAGCACTAAACTCACTGAATTATTTATTGACATTGGCACATAAAGATTTTATATTTAAATAGAAGAGGTTACAGTGTCCAATTTTACGTTTCAAATAGGTATTCTTACCTTTAATTGCCACTTTACTATGGCTGAATATGACAGTCAAATTCTTCTGGATTAATTGAGGCACTGATAAGAGGTTATTTCTCAATCCAGGTACAATAAGTGCTTCAAAAGAAATAGTTGTATTGTTGTACCGACCTGTAAACTTCCCACACTTGGTTCCAGTCATTTCACCACCATTTGCTGTATTTATTATGAGTTTGTGTTGTAAATCTTTAATGTCTGTCATATACTGTTGTAAGCTCGCAACCACTAAATGATTGGTAGCTCCAGAATCTAATATAAAAATGTCACTTCGTTTACCTATGTCACAGTGGAAGGCAGAAAATGTAATGTCTGCCTGTTGAGCCTTAGACACACTAACACTACTCTTCTTAAAAGGCTTTCTTCCCGAAGGTTTCTTGAGGCTTTCATATTTTTCCCTATGCCAGCAATTAGCAATTTTGTGTCCTATTTTACCACATCCATGGCATGTTATTTTAAAAGAAACTTCGCCCTTTGTTGATAAGGAATCAGTTTGCTGTTAGCCTTCTTTCTTCATTTCTTCTTCCAACAGTCGGCAATTGACAAATTCCATAGTTAAATCTTGCTTCATAGTTTCAATAGCAGTTATTACAGTATTAAAGTTATCGCCCATGATTAACAGGAGGTGGCAGATCTTGTCCGTTTCTTCCATTTTAGCACTTGCGTTTTGTATATCTCGAGCGAGTTTGTCAAATTGTAGAAAATGATCCTCGAGTTTGTTCGCAGGGTTGTTTTTAAGGGCTAATAAATTTTTCTTGAGATATAACTTACTAAAAACACTTTTTCTTTCAAAAACTTCTTCTAATGACTTTGCCATGTCCTTCGCAAATTTAGCATCATTTACTAAGTCCAGATACTTATCCGACTAACACTGTACGATCACCGACTTGGCTTTGGCATCCTTTAATAGAAAAGATTCTTTTTGATAGTTGGGAACTTTGTCAGGCGTTTTTTCTACAGTTTCTAGTAGTTGCCCTTCCTCCAAAATCATTTTCAAACGAAACTTCTAATTTCCGAAGTTATTATTGTCGGATTAAATAGGTAAGTAAAATTGTCCGTTAGCTGTCGCCATCTTGCCTTTACGCTTCCCCTCAGGATATTATATTCATTTAATTCTCATCACTTTCCCGAACCAAATTTCAAAAAAACTTCACGTGCTTTACGAGCGGTGAACTGAGCCCATAGCCTGTTAAATAAATTTAGATACGAGATGTGAAAAGCATTAATACAAGGCATTATCGGGAGAGTAGTTTAATGAGCTCTACACACAACACGAGACACGTGACTGAGCGGGAGGTACCTTACCGAACAGGTTATGTTACACAATTCTGATATGTGGTGAAGATAAAATGGTAAACTGTGATATCTGGATTTTTTTTACGACAGTGTAACCCGGTTAGCTGCTGTTTGATTATACCAGGAAGGAGACAGAGTCGGATAGATTCTGACTGGACCCAAAGCTATGGTATCCTCGATATGATTCGTATTATTTATCGTCGATTAAAGTGCAAATGCGACTAACATTGTAAGCAAACATTGAAGGTCACGATCTCGTTCACGAAAAAAATATAAGGCCAAATGTTAGCAGGTAAGTGAACGAGAACATGACAAAGAAAAAATTAAGTTTTTGTTTGGCAAACTAGAAAGACAGTCAGAAGAGAAATGCTCGCTGGATGAACAAGTGCTTGACCTCACATTGTAAGAAGAAGATGAAGTTGGTAAGCTTTACGAAACAAAGTATTCCGTAATTGAAGACTACAAAGATAAAATGGATACAGCCAGAATAAAAGTGAAAGCATTCTGAAACGAAAATGTGAAAAGTATTTCTGGCGAAAATGAGGTTAGTTCTACACGTTCGTGGCCAACTTCTCACAGGAAGAAGTTGAATCTACCTTAAATAGAATTGAAGAAGTTCAGAGAAGAGGTGAATGATTGGTTAATCTTCTGTGGTCAATTCAAGAGGATGCACGAGGACGAAGATTTAGAACCTGAAGACAAATTCTAGTTATTAATTCATGAGACAACTGCACGTATGAAAACATGCAAAATCGAAAACAGTTTCCTGTCAACATCCGAGAATTACCCCAAAGCAGTCGACAGCTTGTATGAGAGGTTTGGGAGACAAGAGTTACTCGCCAAGTTCTATGTGAGAAAGTTTTTAGATCATGTAATTAAAAATTAAACCATAGTATAGGCAAAGTTAGCATTTCTCAGTTGTATGAGTGCCTTGAATCCCACTTAAGAGCCCTAGAATCGAAAGGAATGACTCAGGTAAGGTACGCTGCAATGTTTTTCCTTCTTGTAGAGTCATGTATTCCAGAATATATTTTTAAGGTTTCGTTAAGGTGCCCTACAAGTCGAACATCTGTTGATCACAATAATGTGGGTGGTGATAACATGTATAATAGGAAGTTGCAACAATTGTTAACATTTCTGAGGAGTAAAGTGGAAGGCGAAGAGAGGGTTTGTCTAGCAGAAGCTGGTTTCAGAAGACCAAGCAAACAAGATAAAGCAAAAACGACCTCTAAAACATCACTTACCTACTGCAAACAATTTGTTATCTAGAGAAAAATATAGCAAAAAATACAAAAATGGTATATACTGTGAGCAGACACATAAGAGCAAAGAAAGATTACATGCACAAAAAAGCCACTCAGCAAGAAAAAAAACATTGTTGAAAGGCAAAGCATGTTTTGTGTCTGGAAATTGGGCAGAGATCCATAGACTTTAAAATAAGTGGTAAATGTGCAATTTTCCTGACCATGGAGGGGGGGGGAGGCAACACCACGTCGTAATGTTTTTTGGCATGGTTATTAATGGGGAGGGTCCTGGGGTGGAAATGCCAAATATAAAAACAGAAGAAGAGAAATCTAGTGCTTTATCTAATCAGTGCAGCTCTCAAGAAATATCGGTGAAGACTTTGCTTGTGAAATTTGAAGCAAATGAGCAGAGCAGGATGGTGAGAATTCTGATTGGCAGTGGTTCACAGTGCTCATATATTCTGAATAGAACTGCTAAGGTGATGGGTTATAAGACTGTTAGTTCTGAAACTTTGGTGCAAGTGCTGTTTGGGGATGGTAGGTCAAAAAGAGAAGAACATCAGTGTTACCAGTGCTACCATGCAACACTTTTCAGCTTGAAAGGGGAAAGTCATGCAACATTAAGGTGATTGAGAAGACTAAAATTTGTGGATCGATTTCCAGAATTAAAGGTGGACCTACACTGACAGAAATGGAGAATAAGAGTATATAGCTAAATGATTTTGATGAAGGACAGCCTATTATTGAATCACTAATCGGCATGGACAATGCAGGAGAATTATTTACAGAAAAATCCCATAAATAAGGCCGACTCACTGCAATGGAGACACTTCTTGGAAGGGTGATAATGGAAAGAGAGTGTGATTAGAAAAATAGTGTCAGTTGTGCTACTGAAGTGGAATCTCTACTTGTCAACAGTTTGAATCAACCTGACCTGTGGAGTTTGACAACATAAGTATGAAGGACCCAAGTGAGACGAAAACAATGGAATAAATGGACATTGCAGTATTGTACCACTGCAAGTAAACTGTGACTATAAACAGTGATGGCAGGTATGAAATTGTTCTTCCATGGTTGGAAAATCGTAAAGATTGAGACATGTTTGTCTCATGCAACATTTTCAACCACATTTGAACCTCATGAAAAATAGTCCACCTATCCTTGCCCGACATCGCCATTTATTTAACGTTTGGTCACATAAAGTATTGAAGCTGCTATACCTTCCTTATTGACATTTCACCATTGAGGGAAATCAGTGTAGGATATGGGCAGTTCGCTACTGCGAACACTGGCCCGAAGAAGATAACGACCTGTAGTATAGGCCTATTCAATGCGGAAGCTAGACCTGAAAATGCCTGGGTGGGAGAGAACGATGACTGCTCCTCCATGGATCGCCAGCTCCAGTGGTGATTGCTGAAGATAAGTTAAACAAAGTATGTGAGGGTAAAGTAATGTATTTCAGCCATTGGTAAGTTCAAACGTAGATATTAAGGTAATGGCTTTCAGCAATTGGTTAGTTGAGACGTAGCATCTTTAAATATAGCTTGTGATTCTAGAACTCAGTTGTAAAAATTTGGATAAAGATCTTTAAAAAAGGGATATGCTTAATATTAGTTGCATTTTAAATGGGGTCTCGGCAATCACTACGTAGACTTAGTGCAAAATGTTTTTGTATGTGTTAAATGTTCAGATAATATTTGTGATACTAAAATATTTATGTTTTATTGTCCTTGCGACTCTTGTACAAAAACGTTAAAAATATATACTATATTTTTTCTACGAAATATATATATTTGAATGTTTTCTCCCTTAGACTTTGTCATAACCCTAAACGAATCAGTCTTTTTTTTCTTGGTGCGCATTAATAATGATTATAGCTATTTATTGTAAATTGAAGTCCAACTGTAACTGTTGGGGTTGGCAGTGATGTCGTGGCGTTTTGGGCATGCTGCGGGTGAAAACGTAGTCTGCAGTATCTGCAGAGGGTGCCACATGATCTCGGTGACACCAAAGAAGTTCAAGAGAAATGGCTAGTGTTCACAACCTCAAAACTCAAATAAGTAGGTAGTGTCGGATAATGGACTCTCATATTTCTATAACGTTAATTACTAAATTGAGATAATTTAATTTTGTTGTGTTATCTTGGTACAGCTAGTGTAAGAATTCAAGTGGTATGAAATTTTTTTATTGATGTTGGATTTTAACTAATATTACTGATAAATAGTTACGGTTTCAAAATACATTATTAAGGTAACCTAAAGCGAGCCGTTACAGGCGCATAAGAAGGTGGGGTTGTCATTACACTTTGCGCTGGTACACACGGATGACTGTTACAGTGATTTAATGATTGTTATATAACAGGCATCTGCATGGTATAATTTAGTTTCCAGTTTTAGTGGAATTCTTGACTAGGGTGCGGGGAATTATATTCACCCAGGAAGTAAGGCGGTATTGTATCTGTGCGCTGTCACGCAGCTGGCCAGGATGGGCGTGGCCCCTTTCCAATATAAGCAAGGTGCACACTCGCTGCGAGAGACAGTTGGTGCGTGTAGCTCGAGGGGTCCACATTGAAGAGAGGTCGCGAGGCCAGGAGATGCGATAGTCTCAGATAGAGGAACGGGAGACTGTGTTTAAACATTGGCCTAGTGCTATTTAATTAGATTCGTTGTAGTCTACTTTCTTCAAGTCGATTGAGGTAAGCTAAAGAATCTCCATAATATTTTGATAAGTGATACTACGGACGTAAGGAAATGGAGGTCATTAAATCTATACCAAATTGTGTTACATGTGGAGTAATCGGCAAAGGCTCCACGAATTTGGAGAAGGCAACAGTTGCGTGTCACTCTTTATGTGGAAAGAAGAAATTAGTGTGGCGAGCTGTTGGTAAATGCAATGCTTGTAGGAGAACTTTATTTATGGCAGAAATCCCAATGGACTCTCCACAGGTCTGGTTTGACGCCCATAAGGTAGATAGTTCAAAGAATTAATGTTATGTATGTCATTAAGAATTGCAATAATTAAGGTAGGTGTAGGATGTGACCTGTCCATGAGCTTTTTGATAATTAGTGTGGCTGCATTAGAGGGAACCATTTTTGGAATTGATAACTCTGGATGAGATTTAACATAAAGGTATTATGTTAGTAATGTTGTTCTCTACTTTGTTGGAACTGTAGCTCTATTGATATTGATTCAGTTGATTATATGAGGAACCAAATGCTTTGATTATCGAATTTGTGAGGGCTGATGGGATGACGAGGTCCTGGAGAGGCATTGCATTGTAGGATGGATTGTAACCTAAGGAGAGTAAGATGTATTTGGTCTCAGACAGGATTATGTATGTTATCAAGTAATAATGTTATCAGATTATATTATTTTAGTGAGCTACAAGAGTATAAACGTTCGGGTTGTATATTAATAAATTAGGACTTGAGCCAATGTAAGTCAGGGTGATAACTGCTAAGGGATCTTTGAGGAGAGACTAAAGATGATGCTGGATAGATGTTTATTGGCATATGTTGGCATATATGTTTATTACCATATGAAGTTAAATGCAGGATATACAGTTAGATGGCAGATTCCATGTCAAGATGATGTAAAGTGGGTTCACAGTTACCGAGATATTGCGATGATTGTTAGAAAAGAATGCCAGGTATTGTGGAAATCTAATATCCTTGAGAATAAAATGCCATTTTTGTGAAACTTAGTCTTTTAGTATTTATTTTTTTAGATATCTTAAAGTTGCCACATGCATGACTCTTTAATTAAGGTATTTCAGGTCATCATTCTGAGCAAGTATCATTGCAGAAGTTGTGGAATGGTAATCAACCCCCCCC
>NQII01000984.1:194790-206470 GCA_002778355.1 Clitarchus hookeri | reverse complement strand
GGTGAAGGGGGTGAAGGGGGAAGGCCTACGCTTCAGCTCCACATGTACTGGAATTTTCCACCTGCCTGTGGTACCACGTGCCGTCTAGAAGGCGCCTAGCGAAGTGCGCGAGGCGGGGATGGTGTGAGGGGGTGATGGATGTGAGCCAACGGCGTTCCCTAATCCCTAAACCTGCATGTGACAGACTGCATGGTCATTTATGTTCTAAGCTTTCTTATAAGCATAGTCGACCGTAATTTCCGAACCATTTAAGATACAGCCACCGAAAATCGTAGCATAGACATAACCTACTCATAACATAGGCATCATTCACGACAACGAAAATTATCACGTAGACATTTATGCTCTATATGTACCTATAAGCATAGTTGACTGTAATTGTCGACCTGTTTAAAATACAGTCGTNACGTAGACATTTATGCTCTATATGTACCTATAAGCATAGTTGACTGTAATTGTCGACCTGTTTAAAATACAGTCGTCAAATTCATAACATAGACATCACTCCCGACATATCGAAAGAGACACGTCTCTGATTGGCTATGCAAAACTCTCGAAAAGGTCCCATCAATGACAAGCCAGCACCATCCATCTTGGCTGAAGGATGTTTGTGTTCATTNCGCAAAACTCTCGAAAAGGTCCCATCAATGACAAGCCAGCACCATCCATCTTGGCTGAAGGATGTTTGTGTTCATTACCCCAGTCATACAACTTCGATGAAGCGAGCAGCTTATCATAAAGGACGCTGCGCACACAACGATAAAGGAACCCAACATGTTACATGAGGCATTCGAAAGTGTCTCGTCACTGACGAAGTTGGTGGCCTATCATAAAGAATGCTATCACACACAACGATAAAGTGGCCTAACATGTTACGCATGGCTCTCGAAAGTGTCTCGTCGCTGACGAAGCTGGCAGCCTATCATAAAGAGCACTGCCAGACACAAGGATAAATATGCATAACATTTTACGCAAGACTCTCGAAAGAGTCTCGCCACTGACGAATCTGGCAGTCTATCATAAAGAACACTGACACACATGAGTACATGTAATGTGAGGCTCTTGAACCATTAGTCATGCAAGAGAGACATCACTGCTACACAACATTGCAAACACATATAAAAATTAATTATAAAACAAATAGATATATAGATTTAACAACCTAGATATATCGTAGCATATTGTGTAAGCAACATATACATTACATTATTTTAGACGAAGAAATTTCAGTTGTGAAGTGCGGTATCGATAAGGTCAACATGACTATACTCTGATTGAAACTGATATAAAAATAAAATGAAAAGGAAAATATTTATAAGCACACATAAGCAAGCATCATGTAAAATGTACATAATATCATTGTCGAGCGTGGTGGAGGAAAGCAGGTTGTTACTACTACTACATTCATCTACTACGAATGTGTAATCTGCTACAATATTAAGATGGAAACAATGGTTGAAGTCTTGCCATTTGCAACAGCAAGAAGCCTCAAGAGACTCTACAAGCAATACAGTATCATTGTCACTACTGCGATTGTGTACGCCACTACAATATGAAAATGGGATCAATGGTTGAATACTTACCATCTGTAACACTGACAGCAGAAAGAGATTCTGAAGAGACGTTGCAAGTATTACGATATCAATGTCACTATTGTGGAAATACATTTAGTAATAGTTATTATGCACGTCGGCATGAAAGCGCCCATTTTCTTGTTCAGCACAACATACTAAGTGTTCCACTGTGATAACTGAGATGATGTGTTTACCTGCAGTGATAATCTGAATAGACATAACAAGAATTGCAAAGGATATGTTTATCGTTCATCGGGGATCGAGTTTATGTATTGCAGCAAGACATTCAGTAAGCGCACCAGAACCAAGCATCATGAAGATAGCAACAGCAAATTGGCCATTGTCTACAAGACCTACCCATGCGTTAACTTTTGTTATGATATATTCGAATAAGAGTGGCTTGAATGCTCACAGTATGAATTGTTTTGCAAAAAACACTTACCATAAATGTACCGCTTGAATGAAGAATATGTTGAGCATGTATAAAATATGATTATGAATTCTTTATATGTCAAGACTGTAAATAAAGGTAAAGTGTATAAATTATTTATACGTTATTAATTTATTTACCCCTCGATAATATTAGCTTCGCCTACACCACTAGGAAAAAAATATGTTTTGTCAAAATCTGAAAGATAATTAATAGTTTTTGTATAGTATCAAGTCTCGAACTCAGCTCCCTATCGATGGGATGCTTGAGCAATACAGTCAGAAGCACTCACTACCAGCAACGAAAATCACTACATGGGTATATATATGTCCTAAGCGTACTTATAAGCATAGTTAACTATAATTTACGAACCAAATAAATATGAAAACATATATGTAAATAAAAATCAGGATGGATAACTTACAACAAACTGAGATATGCAAAAAGCAAGATATACACAAATGTGATACATACATGAGACACATAGTCGTGGTAACTGCAAAAATACTTATATGATAATATAAACGATCACCGTTAGTCCTACACAAAGGTCGGCAGCTCGTGTCATCGCTAACATGGGTAACCCTTAACAACCAGACATAGAATGAAAAAAAAAAATGAACGATGCTATACAATATCAGACTGTGCTGCTCAGTNATGAACGATGCTATACAATATCAGACTGTGCTGCTCAGTACAACACACTAGCAAAACACTTCCTTATTTACCAACTGAAACAAAACCATTGCATTTAGTGTACAACACTAGCAGCGGAATGCGACCGTTGTCGTATGCCAGGGAATATGCTCAGATGGTCGGCTGGCGAAGTGAGCACCGTGCAGGTCTTGGCAAGTCGAACAGATGAAACAGAACACTAGCTGAGAGAGAGTTATGTCGGGCTCCAAGGTCACACAGTATCTGCAAGGACCACGATAGCCTTCAGTCATCTTCGTTTCCCCTGTCATCTGTCAGGAAGGGCAACAACTTCGTTTGCGTTACTGTTGTCGGACGCTAGGTGCACCAGCATTGACATTCATGACTGAATTCCGGGATTTAGAACACTCACATATACGTGCAGTATATTCATACAGATGCAAAACAGATATATAAATAAAGGTAAAGGAAACAAGTTATAAACACTCACCAACTAGACAAGACCAGACTGCCCCATTCAGTATAACAACCATTTAACCCCAGTTTTATCATATTCCTTCTGAACACCTTTCACCTGACGTCCTGGTGGGGGCGAGTCTCATACTCTACCATTACACCTTGATTTTCCCATATTCCCTCTGGCTCCTTTCACCTACCATTCTGAGGGGCTAGTGTCGCATACTCTGTCATTCCACCTTAGTTTTCTCATATTCCTTCCATGCACCTTTCTTATTTGAACACATACATGTTTTAATATAGCTCTTGGCTATTGGCTATGTAGGGAGAAACTTTGTTTGAATGATAGCAATTACTATGTACTCTTGAGACTGCAGTCGTCAAGTATGTAGGGTGAGAGACAAATCATAAACAAGGTGCAAGTACCATGTACACTGAAGGTCACAGCCGCTGGACGAGTCATACACGTCCTTCAGGTAACATGTACGCTGAAGGTCACAACCTTTAGGATATGTAGGCTGTGAGAGACGAGTCACACAGTCTCATTAAATGTCCCCTCTACAAACACACACACACACACTGCATACATGCTGGAATAATATCGTTTAATGAGACTGTATGGCTCGTCTCTCATATCGGTAAAAAAAAAGGTAAAAGTATATTTTATCTTCGTTTGCACGATCTATCATATCGGTGATCGTGCAAGGCAGCTTCATGTCCAGTCGCAGGTAATACATGGTACATACAACAAAGCTGTATGGAGACGAGTATAGGGCTAGACATTCCTCTTCGGTTTCAACATTTTGGCTCATCCAGTGTTCGAGTACATTTCAGCTTTCCACTTGCTCAGGTAGTCTTGGAGGTTTGAAGTGAACACATCGGTACCCAGACGTTACATCACCGTACTTGGGCACATCCAGCGGGTTGGATGCTGTGTACATGTTTGAGAGCCAATGTTCTACTCCAGTAATATAGAGACACTATCTATTTTCTTATTCTTACTACATCCATCCACATTATGATAATTCCAGCATGTGAATTGTCTTTCCATTACCGATAGGCTTGATGCCAGCATAAGTTATGTGCACAGTACTCTCGTTAAGCAGTTTCATATCGGTCTCCAAGATTTGTTGTACGTAGCATGTAGGTAAACGTATCCGAAACTCAGCACTCAACATACACGTAATGCACTTACCGAAATACATATCTACCACCCGGAAATCCGACACAATGTACCGCTTCCCAATCACTAGGTCGTCAGTGCCCTATACTGAGTGTCACTGTTCAGCTTCGCAATAAGCCTGTCCATGATGGTATTGAGTAGTACAGTGGTTTACCCTCATAACCAGGTCGCTATTTATTTTGCCTGCTGTTAGAAAAAATGCAATTACTATCGCCCCTCCACCCATGATGGTGGGATGTACCACACTCCATAGCCCATGTCCTTAGCAGCAGTGCCTTCATGCACGGACATGACCAGTCTAGCCTGCATGCTTCACAGACGTGTTTGGTTTTCGTGTATTGAGCCTTCAATGCTAACATTTATGATGTTAGGGTAAACAAACTTCACAGTTCCACGGTTCATTTGATTGGTCAACCAAGGTTGTGGGTTGTTTTGTTTTATGTTATAGACCTTCAAAGTTGGGGTATTTTTTATACTCTGTATTTTTAGGGAACATGATGGAAGAAGGGAATGCAAGGAATATGAGTAGTTGTTTATGTATATTAAGATGGTATGGCGAAGAGGTCCCTCTGTTGAAAGGTAGGGATGATAGGACTGCGACAAATAATAAATAAATAGTGGAGATGCTGAACTGCCAGTACTTGTCAGTGTTTAAGATAAAGGAGGCTGGTAATAGGGAAGATAATTGGGATTGGGTGTTGTTTAGTAAGTTTAAGATGAAGGAGCGGGAGATAGCAATGGTAATCAGATAATTGAAGAGCAATAAGGCAGTGTGACCAAATGACATGGGGAACACAGCACTTAAGTTTGGAGGGAGAGAGTTAGTAAAATATTTGAAGGTGTTGTTTGGCAATTCCTTAGAAAAGTATAAGTTGCCACAAGGTTGGAAGGAGGTGTTGGTAGTCCCAATAATACACTAACAGTGGTTGAATAAGGGAGGGGGGGGGCTGGCAGCCACAGGCCGGCGAGTCTCACATCGAGTTCAGGAAAGGTAATGGAGAGACTGGTGGTATGTGGTGAATGTTATGAATAAGAGGAATTGCTTGCAGAAGTCACAGCATTATTTCACTAAAGGGTACTCATGTGATACGCAGCTGACTGGGCTGTTAGAGGATCTGGTGCACGCAGTTGAATAGGGGAAGCAGGTGGATGTCTGCTTCATAATCTTTGAGAAGGCATTTGATAAGGTGCCCCATGGGACTTTAATGAAGAAAGTGGATGAGCTGATACAGGACAAGTGGATAGTGGAATGGATTGGGCACTTCCTCAGGGATGCCTTGAGAGGGGGTGAAACTGGGGGAGGCTATATAAGAGGAGGGAGAGGTTACATCAGAGGTATCGCAGGGAATTGTGTTAGGCCTCTTATTGTTTTAGATAACGTTATATGACATGGATTGAATATTATGGAAAAAATAAGATTGTTTGCTGATGATCGTGAATTGTATGCTTTTATAGAAAGGTTTGATGGGGAGGGGGTTAACTTGCAGAGCATACATTGACAGGATGTTGTCATGGACCATGGAGAATCAAACGAAGATAAATGTAAGAAAAACTAAGGTAGTGTGGTTTACAAGAGGTGATAAGCAGGGACAATTTATGGACGGGAGGGGCAAGAGATAGAAGTATCAGCGAAATATAAATATCTAGAAATTGTTTTGCACTGAGACCTTAGATGGAAAAAATCAGATAGTGAGGGTGGTTGCAAAGGGAAGAAGGGCACTGGGCATGGTCTATCTCATATATGTTGGCGAGATTATGACAGTCAGTTAGTGGGAACTTGACATATATGTGACAAACAACGTGCCATTTACAAATTCCTGTATACTTCATTTCATATAAGTTGGCCAGATTCTGGCAGTCAGTGGGTGGCAACTTGAAGTATATGAAACAAACAAAGTGCATTTTATAAAATCCTGTATCAGCTGTTGCACGAACGAACAAAAGTCAATATTACATTGGCTATTTTGAGTGCACTGCCAATGCAAATTAGACCAGCTGAAAATACGCGATAAGAAAGAGTTCCTAGATTAATTGATACATTTTATTTTACTTGGTCATAAAACAGCAGTTTTTAGTGTTAGAAACTAAATTTCGTGCTAAAGTAGAAATGAATAGGTGTTCAAAATGAAAGGCACAATAAAACGTCCGTCCGTATCAAAATAAAAAACATTTTCTAAACCTTTTTTAATGTCTTAATCACCCCTCTCCAACCACACTTTTATTATGTGCTTGATATTAATTCCAAAAGCATACATAAATATTGCATAATATTGTTGAATTAGTTTTGCTAATAATTTGACGAAATATATATCAAATTCGTGTCGTTCCGAGCCAGTAATAGAAGAACAGTCAACTTTACTAAGGCGCGTACTATTGAGCAAAGTTAGCCGCTCAGACTTCGCTCTGGACATACAGTACGTGCCATCTTTCTGATTTGTGCTGTAGCATTGCCAGCCAGAAAAGAAAAGTGTTCACTGGTTTTATATAATCATTTACGAACAGATACCAATAGTTTTATTTTTCACGAGCTCTGCATAATTTTTAATATTTCGTGTACAGCGATTTTCAGTACTAATCACATATATTCGGCAGGTAATCGTTCGTCTACGTAAATTATACACCATATTGTTCTCCTGGAAATGCATTTCCTTGTGTCCAAAGAAAGTAGGACACGCGTGAATATTTTTTAAGCAATTCTAACGTTACTCCACGTTACATATTTCCAACTCGAATATATTAGTTGTATTGTCCAATGTGTGATAATAGCTATAACCACCGTTTCGCAAATGTTATTCCAAATTCACTGTCTCGGACAAATAAAAAAGAGTTAGCAAATATAAAATTTTTTGCAACTTTTATATTTTTAATTTCATAAACTACTAGTTTTTTTTAGACAGATGTCAGTCTAATCTATATAAAAATTAGTTTAGCCTTACATTTTTTTTGTAGTTACTAAATTTTAAATTAATTATTTATATTTTTGTCCTTTAACATTACAATTGACTAATTAATGATTTATGTACATATTACTATTACTACAATCGCAGCTATGTATTTCTGAGTAGCAATTTTGATTAAAATGTCCCACGAACAGTTATTGACAAGGGGGTCTGCTGATAATGACAGCATGAAAATAAACAACATCGTTGCCATGTGGCTGATCAGCTGATGGCAGAAGGATATGTAAGATGTAAACAGTGGCGCTAATTTCGCAGACCTGTCAGAATCTGGCCAACTTGCATGGTATAGAGTATATCAGCTGTTGCATGAACGAATGAAAATTAAAATTATGTTGGCTATTCTGACTGCACTGTCGATGCACACCAAACAAACAGAAAATACGCGGATAAAAAAGAGTTTCTATATGAATTATAATGTTTTATTTTAAGTGTTTACAAACCAGCTATGATTAGTGTTACAAACAAAATTTAGTGCTTAAATAGTAATTTATGTGTGTTCAAAATGAAACTGTCGTTATAACTGTCTGTATTTAAATGAAATGCAACTTCAAACTTTGGAAGTTCTCTGTATATCGTACCCCCACTCTCAACACCTTCCCTACATGCTTCATATTAATTCAAAAAGCCTACAAAAATATCGGAGGGTATAGTTGAATAATATTTTAAAATAATTTGGCGAAATATATTTGAAACTTTGTCATTTTGAGCCAGTAAAAGGAGAAATATGAACTTTTACAAAGACGGATTAAAGAGGTTGGCTAAAGTGCTGCTACCTGTTGAGGTAGCTCACAACAAGACCTACCACGCCATCTGTTACCCAGATCCTGAACTACAACCAGAGAAAAACAAAATATAGTTTTCTTGTTCAAAATAACAAATTTACGAACAAATACCAATGGTTTTATTTGTCCATGAGCACAGTATAATTCTTGAAGTATTCCGTGTACAGCGATTTTGACGTCTAGTAATTTATATTGGGCCGGCAGGCGTTTTCGTTACGCCAACATCCATTACATGCAAGTTTATCCCGCAAACCCAAATTTTTGTTGTTTTCGTGTTGTCACTATTCTGTAATAATAAAACGAAGAAAAAAGGATGCGCATGGGCAGTTTTGAAGAATTCTTACGTTATTCCACGCCACATATTTCTAACTCAAGCTGTTTATTATCAGTAATAGCATAATAACTGCTTTGCAAAAGTCGTTGGTAAGTTGTTTGTTGGCGAATGAAAAGTGTGTTGTCATGCAAGTTTCCCGAATTACTTATCTTTCAGTCTTTAAATATTAGCTGTAACGTGAACGTGTGATAAGAATTACAATTACAGTCTCGCAAATGTTAACCCAAATTCGTTGTCTGTAATAAATAAAAAAATAGGTAACAAATATTTCATTTTTTGCANTTAACCCAAATTCGTTGTCTGTAATAAATAAAAAAATAGGTAACAAATATTTCATTTTTTGCAAGGTTTTCTGTTTGTACGTTTAAAACCGACAGATATGAATCTATAAATACCTTAAAATTTGTTTAGTATTGCAGTGGAAAGTGAATTAGCTGACAGCATGTTAATAAAATTAATATAAAGCTGCCACTTGACACACCAGCAGATGGCGAAAGGATACATAAACGAAAAGTAAATATTGGCACTACTTTCTTCGAACTGTCAAAATCTGTTACACGAGACAGAGAGTATGTTGAGAAGGGAGCCGAAGGGAGTCAGCTGGGAGGTGAAGGAGAAGGCATATTGCACAATGATACGGCCGATGGTAGAATATGAGGCAGCAGTATGGGACTCGTATATTAATGAGTTGGTGTGAGAGCTGGGGAAGGTACAAAGAAGTGCAGCGAGATGGGTGAGGCTGAAGGGAACTATAGGCCATCAATAATGATGAAAGAAATGGGATGCAGCTCATTGAAGGACAGGGGGACAGTTGAAAGGTTAGTCAGGACGTACAGGATTGTGAATTGAGAGAGACGGTGGAGAAGGTTATTCTGCCACCTAAACTAACAGGTTGTTTAGAGGGAGAGGAAACAATGAGAATATTAAGAGGGTGTGAAGGAGAATGTAGCGGGGTAGGCAGAGTATGCTTGTGAGGTCTGTGAGGGTGTGTAATGTGTTGCGAGAGGAAATGGTATGTGTGAAGGGGGTTGGAATGTTAAGGAATTGCGTGGATGAGGAGTTTGGTTGGGTAGTGGAGAGGAGAGAGAGCTCACCACTGGGCGATAGCCGAATCACAGGTGTAGGTTATTTTTGATAGTATCAATTTGATTGTGACAGGTTTGTTTTCCAACATAGTGGGCGTCATAATGTGGCGGACAAGATCCATAATTTTATCATACACAACCACAGACAAGGCCGCCCCTTAGTTTTATCACACACACTCATATACACACACACTCTCAGGCGACAAAAGTCATGGGATAACTCCTAATATCGTGTCGGATCTCCTTTTGCCCGGAGAAGTGCAGCAACTCGNTCAGGCGACAAAAGTCATGGGATAACTCCTAATATCGTGTCGGATCTCCTTTTGCCCGGAGAAGTGCAGCAACTCGATGTGGCATCGACTCAACAAGTCGTTGGAAGTCCCCAGCAGAAATATTGAGCCATGCTGCCTCTATAGGCATCCATAATTGCGAAAGTGTTGCCGGTGCAGGAATTTGTGGACGAACTGACTTTTCGATTATGTCTCATGAATGTTCGATGGGATTCATGTCAGGTGATCTTGGTGGCCAAATCATTCGCTGGAATTGTCCAGAAGGTTCTTCAAACCAATCGCGAACAGTTGTGACCTGGTGACATGGCGCATTGTCATCCATAAAAATTCCATCGTTGTTTGGGTACATGAAGTCCATGAATGGCTGTAAGTGGTCTCCAAGTATCTGAAAATAACCCTTTCCAGTCAATGATCGGTTCAGTTGGACCAGAGGACCCAGTCCATTCCATGTAAAAACAGCCCACACCATTATGGAGTCACCACCAGCTTGCACAGTCCCTTGTTGACAGCTTGGGTCCATGGATTCGTGGGGACTGTGCCACACTCGAACCCTACCATCAGCTCTTACCACCTGAAATCGGGACTCATCTGACCAATACGTGGTTTTCCAGTCATCTAGGGTCCAACCAAATTGGGCACGAGCCCAGGAGAGGCACTGCAGGCGATGTCGTGCTGTTAGTAAAGGCACTCGAGTTGGTCTTCTGCTGGTATAGCCCAGTACAGCCAAAGTTCTCCGCACTGTCCTAACGGACATGTCCATCGTACGCCCCACATTGATTGCTGGGGTTATTTCACGCAGTGATGCTTGTCTGTTAACACTGACCGTTTTGNTGGTCACGAGCCCAGGAGAGGCACTGCAGGCGATGTCGTGCTGTTAGTAAAGGCACTCGAGTTGGTCTTCTGCTGGTATAGCCCAGTACAGCCAAAGTTCTCCGCACTGTCCTAACGGACATATCCATCGTACGCCCCACATTGATTGCTGGGGTTATTTCACGCAGTGATGCTTGTCTGTTAACACTGACCGTTTTGCGCACACGTCGTTGGTCTCGGTCATTAAGTGCAGGCGGTCGGCCACTGTGTTGTCCATGGTGGGAGGTTATGCCTAAAATTAGTTATTCTGGGCACACTCTTGACACTGTGGATCTCGGAATGTTGAATTCCCTAACCATTTCCGAAATTGAATGTCCGATGTGTCCAGCTCCAACTACCATTCCGCGTTCAAAGTCTGTTAATTCCCATTGTGCGGCCATAATCACTTCAGAAACATTTTCACATGAATCACTTGACTACAAATGAAAGCCCAACCATTGCACTGCCCATTTATACATTTTGTCCGCGATACTACTGCCATCTGTATATTTGCATATTGCTATCCCATTAATTTTGTCACCTCTGTGTATATATACATCTCTGTCGCCAAAATCGGAGACAGCTCTGATTTTCTAACCTTGTCGTCGGGAAAGTGGCGTCCTTTTGTGTTTGTGCTGTTTGTTCTTTTGGAGAGTTAAATTTGGCTTTTATATTTTTTGGATATTTCTATGTTTGAAGTTTTTGTCGATTTTGTTGAATATTGTGTAATTCTAGTTCTTTATAAGGCAGGCATTTGTTTGTGTGGTGTAATGCAATCGCTGTATGCTTAAAATGTTTTTGATATTGTTTTATTTCTGGCCGTACGGAAAGCCAATGCCATTTCCAGTTTGAATACTGAATTTGTCTCTCTCTAAGTGTAGTAGACGTGGGTCGTTACGTCATTTTCAAGAAACGTAACGAAACTAGTTACTTGGTCGCCGTCACCAGTTTTAAAACAAGTGATTTTTGTAGCTAGTTTTTTTTCTGCTCTATAAATAACTCTATCGTCTATATAGTTACTCACGAAACGAAAATAAATGAAATCACTATTTAAGTTTGTAGCTATACAGTTAAATCAATAAC
>NQII01000984.1:165687-194002 GCA_002778355.1 Clitarchus hookeri | reverse complement strand
AAAAAACAAAATTACAGGATTGTAGTCCCTGAAATCTGTAACTACTCTTCAGTTGTGCAACTGATTAAGGAAACTTCTAAAACCGGCTTCACTATTTCTGTCCCACGTGACGGACGAAAAATCCACGTCATCACGTCCGATCACGCACTCTTTGTCAAGGCACAAAACCAGATGAAATCCCGATCAATAAACTTCTACACCTTCTGTGCGAAGTCAAATCAAAATCAGAAAGTGGTCTTTGATCTCCCGTCGACCACAAATATTTTAGACATACAAGCTGAGCTCACCGACCGCGGCTACGAGATACAAAATATCACGCAGTTTTGCAAATCAATCCCGGACCCTTCAGAACCAGAAAACCCACAAAAACATACACTGCAGCCGCAGAATTACTTTTGTGTTAGGGCAGCACAAAACACAAACATCGCGCCTCTAGTGTCAGTTACTAGATTAAACTTAACTGTGGTACATCCCCGTCTGTATCGAAAACGGCCGCAAGACCTGTCCCGATGCAGTAACTGTATGGCAATAGGCCATACACACAACTACTGCAGCATGCAGACTGTTTGTCCACAATGTTCCGGGCCACATAATGTAGGCATCTGCCCGAATATCGATAACATCCCTATCTGTTGCAACTGCCACGGCCCGCATCAGTCAACATCAAAACTCTGCCCAATTTTCTTGGAGGAAGTGCAGAAACGCCATTTGAAGGCAGAAAAGATCAAGGCACAATTGCAACTTAGGTCCAAGCCAGTTTCAGCGCCGGTTCGGAACTTGGCAAAATACCAGAAACTCACTGACGCACAAAATCTGCCTAGAAACCGATCGTATGCCCAGGCATCGATCGGCCTTCAGCGGCCACCAGCTGTAGCTACACCACACCCCGTCCCCTCTGACGCACAGGAAATACCCACATCGTGCCCGCCCGGCTTCCAGCCTCGCATTCCAGCACCCAAAAATGTGTCCGGAGGGCTGGGGGAGACACTCCAGGACTTGGGCTCGCTCATGCGATTCCTGTCCGAGTGTAATTTTTCAGCCATTCTGGCACATTTCCAACCCTACATGGCTCGTTGCCAATCAATCACAAACCCACAGGAAAAAACCTTTTTGCTTCTTGAAGCCCTCAGCTCATTCCCACAGGTTGATTAAAATTTTTATATCCTTCCCTCAGTCTTACGGAAACTCCTAGTAGTTTAAATAGAAAAACACAAACTCTGACGAGCAAAAATACGCGAATGTAACCGATTTTTAATTTAAATGCGGCACTGCCAATTTACTGAATAATTCCATTTATTTCCTTAAGAAATTTTTACAAAACACTAGGCCAAAGCCTACAAAGACCGCACAATCACTTGCTACTTATTAAAAGAAGAAAAACAATTTTTTCAAAAACAATTTTATTTTTGAATTTTCAAATTTCCAGTTAACCTATAAACGGGCCACTTAAAAATAATCCAAGTTACTTCGGTCTTTTTAAACATAACAACCTTTCGTCCTATCCAACTCGCGCCATTGAAATAAAACATTTAATTTTCCCGACACATTAATTGAATTCACCAGGTCACTCGAGTCACACTCTCCAGAGCGGCCATCTTGTGCGCGGCTGCGAGAACCCAGCCATTGGCGGGAGTCCCGGCCAATCACGGACCTCTCACCTCGTAGATTCAAAATTACTTTTCCCTACTCGTTTCTCAAGCAATATTTATTAAACTACGGACTTTTTCATAATAATTCTCAACAAAAATATAATTATGATTAATTTATAAACCTAAAATTCACACCCTCAGCGCCTCTACGCGAAATATACTCGTCTTAAACGGTGTTTTACACCCAAATTATCGCTCGTCTTAGCAGCCTACTCATACAACCAAAATATATTATAAAATACAGTTAACTTCACAAACCATACACATTTATGAAACTAAATAACGCAATATGGCTTTCTACACTGTATTTTGCAAACAACTTCTTCCGGTAACATTTTAAATACCAGTTACCTTAAGTAATTGGTACAGGGAAAAAATTAAAATCACCTAATAAGAGCAAACTCTTTTTCACATGCAATCTCAGAACTTTCTTCGAGTCACGATCTTGCAAACTTAACATAACTTAACCAAACTTTGGCTATTAAAATTCATTTCAATTTTGATTGCAAAAAAAAAAAACCTGTAACTTTTCAAAATTTCTTGTATTAAATTTAACATTCCCCCACTTTAACGACAAAACCAACTAACGTAGAATCACAACCCAGGCAGAGCTGCCTCCCTCCTCTACTCCTGTACAGGCAGGAGAAGGGGAGGGAAATAATTTTAAAACACCTGGGCCATTCTGGGGAAACTCAGTCGGCTCATAAAGTAAATGTTAGCTGCAGAGGGAAACCTCTGTAACTACAGTTTGGAATGGTGCAGGGAGTTGGGAGGGGGCCAATCTAGCTCCTTCCTAATCTCCCTGTGTGTTTGGTGACCAACCCCATTGGGTGGTAATGGGCCCCTCACGGGGCCTGATCTACCCCCGCTCTGAGCTTCGGCAGTGATAGAAATGGCTACTTGTCATTTGACTCGAAACTAGTGATTCCGTTATTTTCCGCGTAGCTAGTTATTGTAACTAGTGACGTGAAATAACGCCCACGCCTGTGGTAGCATTTTATTAAAGCTTTACTACCGTTGAGTGGGATGAGGAGAGAGAAAAATCGCGAAAATTGTAATTTATGACTATGTTATGTTATAATTTGGTCTTTCTTTTAACCTAAAAATTTTCTTATGCAACAGTTAAAATTGGTGACAGTTTTGACCTAAGTGGGATATTTTGTCTTTATTGGGTTGCTTGTCTTTATTTTATAGTTTTGAGATCAGTTGTGTTTTCACTTTAAACATAAGGAAATATCTTCAATTGTGGTGCTAGGTAAATATAATTTAGTTATGATATTCTTAAATGGTCTTTCAAAATAGGTTCACAGCCTTTATTTTTTGTACGTTTTAGCTACTTTTTGGTAGAATACTCTAACCTCAAATGTATCTGAAGCCCTCTTCACAATAGCGCTAGGCGATGAAGCGAAAGGCAGCGATGCGATACATCTAGCGAAAAAAAAATTGAAGCAGCCTGCCATCTGCCGAGTGATATTTGACAACACACAAACGCTGTTTGGTAGTATTTTTAGGAACTGTATTGTACCGTAAACCAAACCTTAGTCGCCGAAACATCTAGATAGTAGATATCTGCAGCCAAGTCTTAGTTTTGCATCTTATAAATACTGCTGTTTCTCTACCTCTTGAATCAGAAGTTCATCAAGACTCTTCCTAAAGTAAACACTATTCCACCAGTTTTTATAACATTGTTTTCAAATGGAAGCCGCCGCCGTTCCTCATCATTGCCGAAGCTCAGCGGGGATAGTTCGGGCCCTGTGAGAGGCCCTTAACCACCCAATGGTTATGTTATTTGAATACAGTTGGTTAAGAAAGGCTAGCCCTTTCCGCCCACTGCACCATAACAATTTGTAGTTGCGAAAGTTGCAACAAGGAGCTCGCTGCCTTACCCAGCAAGCCAGATCCCCATAATGTTTCCCTCCTCCCTCTTTGCCCAGCTTCACAGGAGGTGTGAGGGAGGCAGCAGTGAGGCTACTTCCTAAGTAAGTCAGCTCCACAAATGGAAGACTGCCGTTTTTCATCATTGCCGAAGCTCAGAGTGGGGGTAGATCAGGTCCTGTGAGTGGCTCTTTAACACCCAGCTGGTTTTCTTCATATGACCTACAGGGAGATTAGGAAGAAGCAAGATTGGTCCCTTCCCAATTCCCAACTCCCTCCACCATCCCAATCTGTAGTTACGAAGGTTGCCCTCCGCAGCTAATATCTCCCTCTTTCTTTCTCTCTTTCTCGGTAATTACTAAGTTTAGGGGCTTTTCTGAAAAACACAAAAAAAAATCAAAATTATGGTATATTTCTACTCTACTAATCATGTAGAACACGAATATACTAGGGGCGTAGCTTTAAAATAAGTACAACATATTTAAAAAATTTGAACAAAATTGTGAAATGAGCAGTATAGCCAGTTTGTTTACGTTTCTGAACGAAACGCCCTAGACCAACAATGGTTGCATTAATGGCCTCTGCACAGCTTACTTTGTTCATATTCAAGAGGGCGTAATGTTAAAATAAGTAGAACATATTTAAAAAACTTGCGAAATATGTTTGTTTATGTCTATCAACGTCAGAGGAATTATACCAGCCCCCTACCTAGGTGAGTCAATTTACATTCTTTTGGTGTGTTTTACGGTTCCTTTAAATCCCGACAATCCTACATTCATATTTTAGTGTAAAATCCAAAAAGCCTAGGTTAGTGTAAAATCAAAAAAGCCTAGGTTAGTGTAAAACCCAACAATCCTAGGTTAGTTTAAAAATGTAAAATAGTGATTCACCCATTGTGGGGTTAGGTTCTGTTAGGTTAGGTGGGTACATATTACGAAATAAGTCGGACATTAATTCCCCTAGTATATTCGTGTTCTGCATTATTAGTAGAGTGGAAATATACCATTTTCCGTGAATTAATTTTTTTTTACAGAAAAGCTCCTAAACTTAATAATTACTGAGGGCCAAGTTACAGTTTATGTTCATACGGGTACTTTGATATGTGTACATATTATTTGTACCGTAAACTTAATCTCAGTCACTCTGTTGTAGGTTAAGTGAAGTGAAAACAAGATGCCAAGGAAATACAAGCCTAACCCTTGAAGAAAATATCTAGTTCCACGCTCTGAAGCAGACATTAAGAAGGCCTTGAAAGCTGTATTAAAAGGTTCATCTTTGTGACAAGCTGCTGCAAAATATAATAATGCCAAATCAGTGGTACATAAATACAAGAAATGTCTTGATTTGAAGGTAATACTTCAAAAGTTTGGTGGACAAACTGTACTTTCCAATGAAGTGGAAAAACACTTATTTAAATACAGAATCACTTGCTCAGAATTGGGGTACACTCTAGACAGTTATGTTTTGTGGTGTGTAATTAAGCTTATTTGGATCGTAAGGGTGAAACTATGCCAAAGTTTAAAAACAATTTTCCAAAATATTTTGCATATAGTGCATATGTGCCAAAATATCAGGGCTGGTGTTAACCATGAAACTGTGAAAGCTAGTTCTCAATGCTTGAAGAAACACTAAAAGAGTACTGCCATCACACATTATTAAATATAATGAGTGAAGCCTCTCTGATAATGCTAGCAGCAAAAAAAAATTATTGAAGCGCGGTAGAAAATATCTGGAGCAGATTGTGAATCACTCAAAAACATCATCATCATTGATGCATACTGCAAGAGGTGATGATTTTCTTCTACCAGAATATGTCGTTTATAAGTCTTTGCACCTTTATGATAGCTGGACAGTTGAGGATTCCAGTAATGCTAGGTACAACAGAAGTGTATTCGGTTGGTTTGATGTGTACTGCTTCACAGTTTAACATAGCAGCGTCTGGGATGACGTGGGAAGTTACAGCTCAGTTAGCTCAATCGGTAGAAACATGAAACGTTAATGGTGCCAAAACAACTATAAATTAAAGTGAAGTTTCTGTTTATTACTTTGTACTTTTATTTATCCTTTGAATAAAACAGTTCTCATACAATCGTCCGGTATGCAGTCATGAACAGCTTCACAGACAAATAAGCAGAGAGCAGCACCACAGTAGTTTATTGATTATCTACGTCTTGAAAACTTGCATTGCAAAAAGAAAATACAGAGGCAGCAACCTCCCACACCGGCGGAGAAATAAACAATCAGGATAAAGTTTGTCGGTGTGGGGGTTATTTGACACGCTCGACGCGGCCTCGGCGAGTGCTGGTTGTCTACTGCTTCTGTATACCGCTCGCGGGTGGTAGGCACACGGAGTTTTGCCGCCGCATGCCTATCACCCCTCCTCGTCTCAGGGTTCCAAAACGTAACCAAATAAGGGCATGGTGTGAGCAGGCATCCCTTCCCCACGTCATCCAAACTGCATCGGTAAAAAATAATCAAACCTTCTAGAAGATAAACTGTCAACCTGCAGTTCGGAAAGCTTCTATCTACTAATGCTGACACGTAACAAAACTATGATTTCCTAAAGCAAACGTATACCCGATAAACGAATTACCACTATAAATTAACTACCATGGCAAGAACTTCGAATCAAAGCCTCACAAAATGAAATAAATTTAACCAAGTATCCCGATAATTAATATATTGCGTCGTTACAACAGATTGGCAGCAAACTACCATCTTACTGTATGTTTCCGAATTAGATTGACCAGGCTGTTTAATCCTTTTAGGTGATAATTTGTTCTCCCATCTGTCTGTCAGTGCTATTCAGCTATGTGAGGATTACAACATTAAGTTCGTCGAACTCCCCACCAATTCCTTCCATCTTACACACTCCCTGGACGTGGCCTTTTTTTATCCCTCTGAAGTCTGTGTGGCGGCAGTTACTTTCCAACTGGAAGAAAGATCCTAGAATAAGGAAATAGTCTTCAATTTCAATAGAGGCATTTCCACATCTGTTCAGAAAATTGAATGTGAAAATGCAAGAAAACTCAAATGACTTGATTCTTGCTGGCTTAAGGAAATGTGGAGTAATCCTAATAAATGCCCACAAAGTACTGTAGATGCTTCCAGTGTTAAAATATGTAAATGAAGATAATGGAGAAAATTTTGCATTTGATGTTTACATTGTGACCTTGTCAAAAGAAATGAGGTACTGGTGCGTTGGGTCCACAATACAAATTCCCAAGAAAAGGACCAATGTTGGGCCAGGGAAGAGTGTCAGAAGTTCTGATGTTTGCCCCAATGACACTAACAGTGGAGTTGCGGTACAGGTATGTCCAAAGTTGCCAGCCTGTGATTTGAGCTCTTCTGAGTCAGAGTATCTGTGCCCAGGAAGTTGCAGAAGAGGCCAATTACATCAAGTAAAATGGTGTGGCCAGCAGTGTAGTATTCATTTTGCCAGAGGGGACAGTTTTGAAAGAAAATGTTTGGTTGTGGTGGACTTTAAAGAAAGCAGTGCAACTTCAAACAAAAGAGTGAGTGAAACCTGGTTTTAAAGGTATGATAACAGACAAACCAAATGAAAGAGAAGTGTCCCAGTGTAAAGCTTCATTTGTTACATGTGTAGAAACCAAAATCAAGCCTGGATCAACATTCAAGTGGCCAGATAAAGAAAATCGTTGCTCGATCAAGACAGAGTGGATTGTAGGTTATGTATTGTATCCACAACTCCTTCGCAAAGCCCTCTTGAAGTTCAATTGGTTCAAATGGTAGTGCAATTATTTGTATAGGATATTCACTGTAAAGTGAACACTTTTTGAAGTTCTCTCATTTGGTATAATAGTCAATAAATATATTTTATTGTAGCCTTAGACGTTAACTTTAGAGTCTGATAAAATATATACACTGTGTTTATTACTTATGTGACAGTATTTATTTTAAAAAGTGGCGGTAGAGTAAAAAATAACGGATAGGAAAAAAGTAACTAAAACCTCAAAAGTGCTAACTTTACCGTGAACAGCTCATATGACACAGTTTTTAGATAACATTGTGCATATACTTTTGACCAGAGTAACAAATTTCTTATAAAGATTTTGAGAGTTACTATTGTCTTATTTTTAACTTTTAAATAATTTTTTCCATTTGTAATGTGTTTTCTGAAGCCTAATTTAGAATTTTGAACCATAACGGTGTGTGTTTTTATAGTTCTTTTAAAAACATTATATTGTCCATTTTCACCCCACACACATTTGTTTAGGAACAGTGTACAAAACCAGGTAAAAAAAAATTTTACTACCCTATTCACCCCTTCTGTGGGGTGAAAATGGGACAACTACTTTTTTGAAAAAATACATTGTAATGTTCAAAAAAATATTCAGGAAATTGTATGATGATGAACATGCCATAATACAAAAATTAATGAATTTATTTATAAATTATAAAAATATCACAGAAAAACTAAACAAAATTTTCCCTTTTCACTCTATTTTGGGGTACTGCTGGTTAATTTGTCTGCTTAGAAGGGCATTTTTTAGCTTATAAAATTAATGTATCTCACAATCTTGAATCTATATAATTTTTGCTACATTTACTTCATATGTTTTTTAGGATTGTTAGAGTAGAAGTTTTCATTCATAATATTTTCTAAAATTGGGTACATGTATTTTTTTTTCTTAATTTTATTCATTTATTTTTATTAACTTGTCTGCATGTATAGTACAGTAGATGTATTAGATATATCAGTTGATAAGTGCAAAATATATGACATACATAAATTAAAAAGGTATAGTACAAGTTATATATAAAATACGTTGTGAAAATGTGACTAAATTACTAATAGTGAATATTGATAACTTAATACTGTTAAATGCTTGCTCGTTTGCATCACTTCCCTTGCCCCGTCCCACTCGAGCGAGCGAAACAATGTGCCAAGGACAGATTGGTAATGTGTGAAATGCACAGCGATTTACAAAGGTGAGCCGCCATGTATGCCAGTTAAGCCTATCGAGACTTGTGCGCTCCTGACCTTCAGCGGATTGAATTTTAGGGGTTCTCCTTGAATGAATGTTCTGGTAAATCGCCCTTGACTCTCGGCGAGACTCGGAGTACAGGGAACTTCTAGTTCGGGCCAGCGAGATGACTTAAGCAGTGACTGGCCTCCGAACTAACAGTTTAGATTTTGGAGGGTTATGCAACCTTAAAAGTGCCAGGTGTGCGAAGACAGCGAAGTGACAAACCTGCAGAGTGTCGAGCGGCGGCGAGAGTGACCAGTGGGAGTGAAGACTGCAGACTGTGAGCATCAGCACAGTGGAGAGTGAGATTGACAAGCAGGACTATTGAACTGGATGCATGAGTGACAAACATTTCAGAATATGTGTAATTAATGAGTGTGAATTAAATTACTGTAACCAATATAGAGACATCGAGAAGGACTTAAATTAGAATTGAGATAGGCATTAAATATTACACTCACTGAGAGTAACAAGAGTAATAGTGGATATAGATGGTTTAAGGTTGTAAATAATATTGGGGAAAATAAATTCAAATTCAAGTTTGGTTCTTTTATTTTTATTCAGATCTCCATGCCTCACGCCCCTCTGATGTCTTTTAACAATAAATTTAACACTTTGACATACAATTACAGTATGTTCTTAACTGATACGTTACAACGGTATAGTACAGTTAGTGTTATAACCACTTAAGTTATTTATTCCCCCAAACTGTTCCAGAGGATACTTATAATTTAACATCTTTATGTCACTGATTGAACTCTCCTTAATAATAAGATTTGCAAAAATTGATTGTACAAAATATAAAATAAAAATTATAATAAAAAATAAATAAATGTAAGAAGTGAACTCCTAGCATTATTTCCACAATAAAATTTTAATATACAAGTTGTTTGTTTCAGAATATGGAAAAAAAACGTTCTGCTAGTAGGGAAAGGACTTCAGGAAAGAAACTGTGTGCAAACCACTGGACATTGGGATTGCTTGAATCAATTAAAGATCCCATGTTGTTTGTGGAAGATGATGAACAAGTCACAGTCATCAAGGACAAATATCCAAAGGTATTAGGGTAATTCTAAAGTTTAAAGCTTAATTTTAAAAAAAATGTTAAAAGAAAATTGTTTTGGAGTTGTCAGAAATTTCATTATAACTTTCCAAACAAGTATTTTTGATTTCATCATACATACTTAGAAATTGTGTAGCTATGAAGATCAGGGAAATAATTGTGAACCAAAAAAAAATTCTGGAACTATTCAGATTGATTTTCATAGCCCTCCGCTCAATAGAAAATGTCTATAATGTGGCCACACCACATTTGTTCTTCGTTACACTTATGTGTGCACTGTTACTAATGCTGTTTCTCCCCTCAACTACTTCCCCATGTTGCTTTGTGAATAAGAGTAAAAGTGTCCTACCGGAACCATCTTCACTGATCAACATAACTTCCGGGGATGATTTCTTAACCCCAATCAGGTTCACTACAGGAGTACTCTATAATGGGATGTGTAACCACAAATCCACTCCCAGAGCTCCCACTTGTGTGTTTATTTCTGCCTTTTGTGGTGGTCCTAGTGCAATGCGTGTCCCCTTTAGGCAACATCAGGGCACGAACAAGAAGTCACATAAAATGATTGGCTGATGATGTCCTGCAACAGTTGACCACTCTCCCCAGCAGTGTCCTTGATGCCAGGGAGCATCTGTATCATTATTGAAATGCGTAGTTTGCTGTCAATAAACATTCCATATGCATCACCACATCATACACTTCATTTGTCTAGTGCAATCTCCTTTACTTGTCTTGCACAGTGATGCAGTTGCTGGGCGAGTCATGCCGTGAAGCATAATTCAACAGGTACGACAATGCACCTCTGATTTGGGAAGTCCCCAAACTACACAACCAAAAAACTTATGTACTATGCATGTGCGCATCTCACAACAGTTCTTATATTTTTTATCACTTCTATATTTTATCTACCCACACTTTATATGAAAAATAATATCTTAGGACCTTACAAAATTCTAAATTACATGTCACTTCATGCAGGAGGGTACATTTTAAGTTATGAGAATGTTGTGCACTCAAGATCTTATCCCAGGGAGATCTAATAGTACACTAAGTAACTTTGATGTGTACAGGAGCCACAGTATATAACACTTTATTTCCATATGCCTGTAAACTTGTCAGGTCACTAGATCTAAATGAGGCAAGAGGTTTATGCGAACGGGTCATGACTTTGACAGAGGCCATCAATTTAAGAAGATAACTGTTTCGAAATGGACTAACCTACAAAGAGACACAACAGTTGGAAGGGATTTTTCTCCAACACTTCTTCACATATTTACAACCTATTCAAGCTTCCACAGTTTCACATTCTTTTGCTTTAGGTTGAGAACCGCCCCAAAATGTAGGCTGGTGATACATAACTCCAGTATGCATGACTGATTAAGTGCATGACCACAGTTCCATCAAGACCTTTTGTCTCTTTGTGCCTGATTTATATGCTTCGACCATTGGCGATGATGGCGGAATGAAGATAACGACTCATGATTAGAAAGGAAATATTGAAGTGAGCATACTCCAAATGCTGGAACCTGTGAAAAACAATAAGTGCACTCTATTCACAACACAGAATGCCTGCTTGAGCAGACTGCAAGGTCATTGCTGAGTCTTTCACATGTAACATTTGCCATGATTTTGTTTTCTTTTCATTAATTAATATATTTTCTACCATCATACTGTACTTACAATTGGAAGTTAATTTTTTGCAAAATAAAGTATTTATTTTCCATCCTTACAATTGTTGGTACCATTGAAACTCTCATGTATGTTTTGTTAAGCACGGCTAGCTGAGGATATTTTTTCACACACAAAATGGTAAGAATAAAGGTTGTGACCTCCAAGACAAATGAAAGGGAAATAAAAATAATGTATTTCTACCTACTTCTCCTTTCTCTCAGCCCACATACGCAACATATTCTCTCTCTCTCACACAATTATTATATTTGTTGTGAACCGCAGTTCTCATCATATAAATTGTCACCTTCTTAATGAGGACTGCTATAGGCTGATTGTGGAGACAGTCATCAGCAGCAGACCAGCATGTTGCTCATAGAGCCCAAACTCTCATTTTGGTATAAAGCAGTTTGGTCGAAGATGGCTGCTTTGCAAGGCAAGAGGCTTTATTGTTATTGTTCCTGTTTGTAACATTGCCGCGGCGGCTCGTTAAGCCATATTTATAATATTGCAGCCCCACAGTTAGGCGCAATTTTGTAACTTTCGTCGGCTTACACTGCCGAATGTTACTTTGTCACGTCTAGCTCAAGGTAGAAACACGAGACTCAGTACAATGTGACGCCGATTAATTAAGAAAAATAAGTTCCAGGGTATTTTGTTATATATATTTATTTAACATTTAGCGACACAGTTCACCGACAAATTTCCAGTATGCAGAGTACGAACCGTTCAGAGATAAATATAAAAGTACAGAAACAGCGCCACTGTAGTTTAAAACTTGCATAGAAATAAATATAAAATGTGTCAACCTCCCACACCGGCAGAGAAATAAAATAATAAAGTTTAGTGACCGATGTGGGGGTTTAGCGTCACGCCCGACATGACCTAAATGAGCATTGTACTACGGAACTGAAGGGCGACTGCCCTCGCCGCCGAATGACTTGAAGCGCTGCTTCCGACGACTGACTAAACTGCTGGAAGGGCGACAGACAGACGCGTCTTTTGTTCTGCCTCTCGCCCCCCCCTCTCCTGAGATAAGGGCCTGGCCACGCACGCTCTCAACACATTATCGACACTACGTTGCAGGAACTAATCCTGCGCTGTCAACATAATTGAACCTCTCGTACAACAAACTGCGCCGGAGGAACTAAAGTTTGTCGACGCATTCAACATACAGATAACGAACTTCTCGTATAAAATTTGTACGACGCAGCCGGAAAGTTTCTAAATAATGCTGACGCTTAACAAAAGACTGAAAACAACTGACGTTCAAAACGGTAAACGGACTCCTGATAAAACGTAAACAGAAGACTTCCGCCCGATAACCTACAATAGCACACGTCTGCAGGATAAACAAACTACATCGCAAAACTTCAAACCCAAAAAAAATATTACGAAGCTTTTCAAAGCTTCGTAATATTTTTTACACCCGTGTCCCCAAAAATTAAGACTACTGCGTTATTACATGTTTCGCTGTGGTTTATCGCTGGCCCTTGGCAGATCTCTTCTTGCAAACTACACTGTAATGTGGCAGAATTTGATGTGATACTAATGTTCAAAGAATAGAGATGGATCGGTGTTAATGTTCATGTATAAGCAAAAAAATTTGCAGTATAATGTAAATTTAAGAGAAGTTTGTAAAAGTTAAACATATTGATGAAAAAATATCAATATTTGAATATTATTGGAATTTTAAATCAATTGGTAAATAAATAAGCAAATTATATAAAATATATACCTTNTAATACACACAAAAGAATTTTACACCCGTGTCCCCAAAAATTAAGACTACTGCGTTATTACATGTTTCGCTGTGGTTTATCGCTGGCCCTGGCAGATCTCTTCTTGCAAACTACACTGTAATGTGGCAGAATTTGATGTGATACTAATATTCAAAGAATAGAGATGGATCGGTGTTAATGTTCATGTATAAGCAAAAAAATTTGCAGTATAATGTAAATTTAAGAGAAGTTTGTAAAAGTTAAACATATTGATGAAAAAGTATCAATATTTGAATATTATTGGAATTTTAAATCAATTGGTAAATAAATAAGCAAATTATATAAAATATATACCTTAAAACTAATTATGGGTTTTAAAGTCCAATTTCAAGTTCATTTACACAATTTTTATAGTTAGATGATTCTTTCTAGCTCAGGATTTTATAACGGTTAAGTCTAACATGTCTTATAATGATTTTAATAGATCCAACTCACAATGCACTATAAAAACTTTAATAGTTATTACCTGAAAAACTAACCACCCCAGCCAAATTCTCCTACTATGTATCAGTCTGCACTGTACCTTGCTCAATCAGGATAATTTCGCAATATATCGTTAAACTAGAAAATTGTCAAATTTAATTTCTTCCAAAAAGTGAACATGTTCTGTTTCTGAAAACAATCCTTTAATACCACAAAACTATTGTTGACCAAGTCATTAATTTATCTCCCCAGAGAAGTTGCTGAACACAACTGAGTTGATAAATTTCTGCACAATGTATTTTTTTTTAATTAACAAAATTTAAGTGCATGGGAACAAACACCATTCACACAGTATTCATTTAGTATTTATCAAAACTGACACAGGTAAGGATGTCAAGCAAATAATTTTGAACAGTAAATTAAACAAATTATTATAATTTAAAGTAACTACAAACTGAAGATGTGACTGGTACAGACCGCTAGGCTACTGATTACATTATTAAAAGAAGTGGCTGGTGTCCTCGATGTATGATGGAAGCATCTATACCCAAGGTTGAAGGCGAGCGTCCATAAGTGCAGAGATCCTTTCCGTGGGGCTGCTGCATCCCAATACAATGGGACATCCTGGAGGTGGCCGTTTGTGGATTTTCAGAAGCAAATATAGGACATGTGTGGTGGGTTTCTCTGGGGTTAGAAGTTGGATAGATTTGTGAGAAAGACACTGGAGGGGACCTTGAGTTGCAAGAAACTGTTTGATGTGGCCACAATTTGACTGTCGGGTCTTCTCTAGCAGGGGTCGATAGGTGGACAAGCACTACCTCCAAATTAAAGGCACAGCCATGAGCACTCACATGGCCCCCTCTTACGCCAATCTGTTCATAGGTAAACTGTAGCAAAACTTTTTGAGTCACCAGCCACTATGCTGGATGTGTTTTATAGAAGACATTTTCATGATCTGGATTTCAACTGAGGACAATCTCGTCCACTTCCTCAACAACCTTAACTCGCACAGCTTGCTTAAGTTCACCTGGACCTACTCTACATCACATGCAACATTTATGGATGTGGAACTAGCCCTTCACAATGGCAAAAGTGAAACAGATGTTCACATTAAACCCATCAACCACCTTCAATACCTACATTTCGACAGCTATCATTCATTCCATGCCAAGAAATTTCTGTTGTACAGTCTTGCCACTAGAGCTAAACACATCCACTCCACTCAAACTGACTAAACTAGCAACTTACTATAGCTAAAGAATTCCTAGATAGAGGCTACCCCAGATCACTGGTTTACATACAAATTCAGCATGCCATTTCAATCACAGATCCTCAAACAAAGATCAGTAACTTAGAGATATCCCACTGGTTATCCCTTACCACGAAGGCATGGACAAACCTAGAATCATTCTCAACTGTGAACATAAAATTCTGGCCTCATCAGCACTCACACAAAACTTGTTCTCCAAATCACCCAGATTGGTCTTCAAACAACCCCCCAACCTTTGAAACAAACTGGTGCACACCAAATTGCCACCCAATGCCACAGTCAATATCATCACCCACAGGGGGGTCTCATCCTTGTAAAAGCCCACGTTGTTGCTCTTGTGCTATACACCAATCTTCCACCTCCTTCAACAGCAGACTCACCAATCAGACTTATCCTATTCAGGGCAGCTACAACTGTGCAACAGCAAATCTTATCTACCAGCTATAGTACATTCACTGCAAAAGCAGAGTACATTGGCCTTACTACCAACATTTTCAGGCAGAGAATGAATGGCCATAGAGCGGACACCAAACAAGCCATAGCTGTGACAAATTAAATTAGTTTACAGAAGTCAGTTGCAGCACATGCAGCATTTCACGACCAGAACTTTGACTCGTTACACAACCAGAGTGGTGAGGGCCCTACCACCTTCTAATAATAGTCCAGAACTGCAACGCTAGGAACTGGTCCACCAATACATCACCAAATCCAGACAGACACCTGGCTTGAACATTAGATAACCCCTCTGCCACTTTTCAAATTTTCTGCCTCACCTTAGTTTGCATCGTGGCCGCTAGGTTCACTGTTTGCTAACAACCGCTCACCAAGACTGCAGTGTGCCACCACTCACTACCTAATGAGGTTGGCCTAGCCAGCAAAACGTTGTTGCACACCCACGTTGAAAATGTGTTAGTCACTCTTTTATGTGCGTGTGTCTATCCACGAGTACCGCCCTGTGAGTACTTGTGCACTCTACTTTTTATAATGTATGTATAAACTAATTTATTGCTTCACTGATAACTTGTTTTTGTATTACTGGCCTGTACTTGTGCATTCCTCATTGCTGGCAGGTTCGGTGTCTCATCATAAGAATATCAATGTTACCTATTGGGCAAGATTTAAATTTTTATAGAATAATTGTTTTCGTAACTGAAATTAGTTACTTTTGTGGATTGTATGTGCTGTGAGATGCACATAACTGGAGCGTGTGTTTAGCTATCATGTTTTTATATTTGCATACTATGGTGCTTTTTACTATGGAGATTTGTGTTTATTGCATTGTAGGCAGAACACCACTACCTAGTGCTCCCTAAAGAAGACATACCTACAATGGATAAAGTTAACAACAAACATTTGAATCTTTTAAGGCATATGCAAGAAGTTGGTGAACGACTAGCTTCATCATACCCAGACAAAAAATTTAAGTGAGTAATTTTTTTTTGTTTTAACTTCAGTTAATAATTAAACAATATTTTGTATTTATTATGAATATGTACTTGGAAATACACATAGCAGTGTGGAAATAGTTTTTTCAAAATTTAGTTTTGATTCAGTGACTGTATTTCAACATTTTAGTGTGTGAATCCTGTGTGTTCGTGTTATTATATGTTACATACATTATGTGTAATCAGGACTAAGAGTTTACATGCCTTGCAGTTGTGAAGTAGATGGCACTACTGTAGAGAGCTAACAAGAGTCATGCATAATTTGGATTAGCAATTTTTAGATGGCTAAATAAAATTGTGTTATTCTTTAAAATTTCTCCTTGAATACATCTCAGTGATGCTGCTTCATATTTTGTAACAGATTGGGATATCATGCAGTGCCCAGCATGTCGTGCATACATCTTCATGTCATAAGCGATGACTTTAACTCACCTTGCTTGAAGACGAAGAAACATTGGAACTCGTTCACTACAGACTACTTTGTGCCTTCTACAAGTGAGTGTGGCTAGTCATATTGTAGGGCATTCCTATAACAAAGCTTACAAGATTGTGATGTTTTATGTATAGCACCACACCAAGTTGGTGTTGGGAGTACATAAGCTTTGTTGGTGTGGGATGTACTTTCTGCAGCTTCAGCGCCCAAAGGGTGTAGAAGATGTGGCAGGGTACATGTTGGTGTTGACAAGTGTAGAGGGTGTAGAAGTCATTACCCAAACACCTTCGAGCTAAATTGAAAAATTATTTTCATAAAATTTTCCTGTAAATAAGCATATTTTAAATGTTTTGACTCTGGAATTATAATGTTATAAGGTATATTTAACAAAATTGATATAATATCCATTATATTCACAATTATTATTTTAGAATCAAAACTTGCATATACCAGGTGTAACAAAATTCAGTACTCAAACTTCGAGGGATAGTAGACGAGACCATAACAAACATTTTTCGCCAGATAACTATCAATATTACACTGTCGGTTAAACATGCAATGATGTCAGTGTGTCTCTGTGCTATGACACCACACAGTACTTTGTCATTCATTTAGAGCAGAGTGATGGAACAATTTATTATGTTACGTAGTCTTTTGGCAGTCCAGTTCTGTGCTGTGAAAACACGTAGACAGTGAGGTCTCATCGTGCATTTAGAGCAGAGTAATTGAACAGTGTACGTGGGCTGAAATAACAGACATGCACTTTGTTTATGGTACATACAATGGTAATTCAAGAGCTGCTGTGCGTTTTTATGCAGAGCAATATTCTGAACAGCGTGTGCCAATACGTTTGTTATGATTGATTGCCACTTGTGCAAAGCAGTTCATTGTAGGTAAGTTTGCCAAAATAGGTGCTCAAGATCGTGGGTTATTATCAACCTTTTTACTGCACAGTATAATTTAGCAATGTTCATATTTAGGTCCACAAACCTGATGATGGCCGCCAGCGCACAGTGCGCACACGCAAGTTTGAGGAGGAGGTTTTGGAACTGGTCTAGAACATTGTATCAACAAGCTCACAACATGTTGCACAGCAATTGCATGTTGACCACATGCCTGTTTGGCAGGTGTGGGTGGATAAATTGATTGGGCAGTACATGCTGCCATTATGTCTCAATTGTAACCTGTACATGCAGTTCCTGCAGAACACGTAACCTGAGCTTCTAGAAGACGTTTCTCTTGATATTTGACGTCAGTTGTGGTTTCAACATGACTGTGCAACTCCTCATTTCTTGTGACACCTGAGAGCATTTTAACTGCAGATTTGGTGAGCAATTGCTTGGCTACAGTGGATCCATTGCAGGACCTGCTTGTTCTCCCGACCTTACCCTACTTTACTATTTTGTGTAGGCGTACTTGAAGAGCCTGGTGTGTATAAGACTTCAATTGTATCACAGGAACAGGAAGAGCTCGTCACTCGGATGCGTGCAGCTTCTTACGCATGGGGTCTGTGAATGTGTACGACAGGCAATGCTACGTTGTTGCAAAGTTTGTATTAACACAGGAGGTTGCATATTTAAACAGTTTTTGTAAAGTATTACAATAAAATTGAAATGTAATGGTTTTGTAAACATTCTCAATTACATCACAATGTAGCTCAGTTATCAATTTCCAACCAAGATTTATTTTATTACAAATTTCTCTTTTGGTCTCTTAAAAAAAACACACACACACGCCTTGATTTTATGGCACCTGGTATGTACAGACAACTTGTTCGTGTGGTCATATTTTGAGGAACCATGTAAAAATAGAAAAAAAAAAAGTGGCCGCATAAATTGCTAGTGGGCTGTGTGTGTGAGCAATGTCGTTTAGCCGCCAGCTGTTTCATAGTACGCATCCTCTCCTGGTGCATTGTACTTGTCTGCTGAGTTACACATGCGCAGCACTGCACATACCATGTACTATGCCCACAGCAACAGCACCAGCCAATGTCGACACTGGTGCGCACTGTAAGTTGGGCGGCGGGGGGAAAGTATGCATCTACCTATCTTTTTTCTTCCTTTCCTGTTTCACACTTTTTTGTCCTCGTTATTGTTTGTGGGAAATTAAGCTTATTGTTGGGTACATTTTTTACTGTGTAGTGCTATAATCACTCTTTTTTTACATTCTTCATTGACTACGATTCTGAGTCAAATAAAATTTACACCATTGTAATTGCAACATGTTTGCCAGTGAAAATAAATTAAAGTTGAATAATTTGCTTTGTTTTTTTCACCTGCGACAGTATTTTTTATTTTTAAAAATAAACTTTGTGAGAGATGTTTTATTTTAGGTGATAACAACATAGCCATTTTTCTAATATTTTCATGTTATCTATGAACTTATCTACACTGTATTTATTTCATTGCAGCAAAGGTAAACTCTGATCTTATTGTGCAATTGTTTGTTTTTATTATTCCGTTATACTACATTAGCTTTTGCCCACGACTTTGTCCACGTGGAATGTGTGTTTTCGTTACAATATTTTAAAAATAGTAAGTATATTTTAAAAATTGAATACATACTTTAAAACAGAAAGTGGAATGAAATGCAAGTCCAAAAATAACAGAATTGTGAGTAGAATGATTATGTATGTTTCAGCACAATATATTTTAAATGGGAACTGTGTGGCTGGGGAAGCGATCTTAGGCTCGACTTTGAGGTCCTCTGCAGACTTCGGCACAACTCAGGGAGTGCTTAGAAGCCTTTGACTCAGGATTGCTCTGTAGTATGACCACTAACCCTTCAAGCATATATGTCTGTTTCTGAGAGTCATTGGTTTTATAGGGTATGTCAAAATCCAAAATCTCTCTTTATTATCCTATTTAAAAATTATTTTTACAAATATTATTTGATTTTTTTTTTTTTTGTACATTTGTACATAAGTGAAACCATGCAAAAGTCTCTCATTCTGTTACATTTCCGGTCTCCTCTTTTGAAGTCTAATTATTACACAATGTCTGAACCTGGACATTATTCATTGTCTTGACTGTTTTGTATGCATTATTATGCTACTCAGATTTTTTTTTTTATGTTTGTATGTTCAAGCAATCCAAGCCCATCGTACGAGTAACAACCCTCTGCACAAAAATCGTGATATGTATCAGCATCTACCAACATTTTAATAGGCATGGTTGTTGTATGGTTTATGATCCAATAGTCTTTCACGACCTCAATGTTAAGAGCTTTCCAAATATCTTCACTCAAGAACCAATAGTGCTAGGCCCTTGAGTCTTGGAATGTATGAGGCCAACTCAGGTGATAGTCACTCTTATCTTCCGTTCTCTTCTCAGACATCAATACTTAGATCAGTCCAACAATCTTCCAATCTTTCGCAATCTTTCCATCAATCTTACAATCCTCCTCTGCAATCCTCACCAATCCTTATATTAATCGCAATCCTTCGATCGACCCTTCGATTTGTTGTCTGCCCGTATCTATGCAGGTAGAAATTACATTCATTCACTAACTGTCTCCAAATTTGTACATGTTTACTGAAATAATGTTTTGTATGCAGTCTGCAATTCATGCATTTTTTATACCTAAAGTCTTTATTAATAATTTGTATGCAGATCTTTACCTTAAGAATACAGCACAAAAAAATTTAAAATACAATTATTTTATTTTAAAAAATGCTTATTTTTGCTCACTAAAATATCAGAAGAAAGCAGTTCACCACATCATGCAATAACCCCAATCCTTCAGTTCATTGATGATTGAAGATATCTCAACAATGCGATCAAATTACTCAGTCTATAAACAAGTTCATTAGGGTCTTTGGGAAATATGTAACCAGTGTTCTCAGCATCATCTTCGTTCTTCATGTCGCTCGTTGCAGTGCTGTCTTCTTTGTATTTTATATTAAATTTATTTTTCTTTGTAGCAGAAATTGTATTGTTATCAGTATTTAGAGCTGATGGCCATTTATTTTGAATTTCATCAATTTTACCCTAAAGTCTTGCAAGTGTACGTTCCACACAAACAGACTCTACTGCACTCATTCCATCTTTAGCATGAACTGTCACATCATAATCGCCTGTGGAACCAGTACCCATCGATGCAGCAAGGGGTATTGGTAGTAACACACTCTGCCTCTCAAAAGACGAATCCTTGCAGTTCTTGATGTGGTTCTTCAATGTATCGCCTTGCATAAACCGCATGTGGCCATTGTCGTAATGTTTCCTCGTGCGAAAAGGACACATTGTACAGATGGTTCTCTCATGTCGCAGATCATTTTAACCGAAGGTGAAAACTGTATCGCAGCAGTAATGACAATCAGGTGGCGATGATGCATGCCGCAGCTCCATGATCGTTGAGGCCTTCGTATCCGCGATTAATCTTCACTCTATAGTGGGAGAATGCTTCCAAATCAATGTTATCTTCGTAACGTCTGAGCATCAACTAAGATATCAGCGTGCATCACAGAGAGATATATATATATATGTATACATATACACACACACGCACATCTCACTCTAAAAAATCGGCTAATGTTTTTTTAATGTCTAAAAGATTTTTTTTTTTTTTTTAAATTATGATTTCGGGCTTTGGACTCAGGTCCCTACACCATACCTAAAAGATACAGATTGCTTACAACCTTGTATCAGTTGCACATTAATACTAATCAGTGAAAAGTTATTGTAAGAACATTGCTAATAAGCTTCCAAAACTCAGGTCATTAATCAATTTGCAATCTTGTCGTCATAATCTGATGCCTACAACTTACATTTCGCCTTTATTATTCATTCCTTAAATATTCACCAAACACTAGGAAAAATTACCAAATTTAAATTAGTCCAAAAGTGAATTAATATTTTTTGTTATAGTTTTGGGCCTTGAACTCAGGGCTGAACACCATACCGAGACTTGGGGATTGCTATGGCAAGTATGCCTATAAAATGTTGGTAGATGCTGATCCTTACCATGATTTATAACATACATATGCAGAGGGGATCGTTACTCGTATGATAGGCTTGGATTGAAAAAAAATGTGAGAAGTATATTTATGCCTACAAAACAGTTGAGACAGCAAATATTGTCTAGATTCCAACAGTGTGTAGTAATTAGACTTCAAGAGAGAAGACCGGAAATGAGTACTAACNACAGCAAATATTGTCTAGATTCCAACAGTGTGTAGTAATTAGACTTCAAGAGAGAAGACCGGAAATGAGTACTAACGGAATGAGTACTAACAGAATGAGAGACTTTTTGTATGGTTCCACTATATTCTATGTGCAATTTTGGTACAAATAAAAAAAAGAAAAATATTTGTAACTAAAATAAATTTAAAATAGGATAATAAATTCAAATTGTTGTGCCTATAAAATTAATATGGCTATCAGAAATAGACATATATACTTGAAAGGTTAGTGGTCATTACTGCCGAGNGTTGTGCCTATAAAATTAATATGGCTATCAGAAATAGACATATATACTTGAAAGGTTAGTGGTCATTACTGCCGAGCTCATTCGGGTATGTTCAGCAATCTCGAGCGGAAGAACCCCTCCCCAACTCCACTGCCACCCAGCTCCCATTTAAAATACATTGTGCCGAAACATATGTACCTAATCATTCTACTAGTGTGGCTGTTACGTTTGGAATTTTATATTTGTCATGGGCCATGTCAGCATGAAGTAAGGATTTTTTACAATACTTCCTTGTATACAATGTTCTTTACCATTTTAGGGGGTGGCATCAAAACAACCAGGCTGAGGAGTGAGCTCACACGTGAGCATGCAACATTAGACTTACTGTGGAAGAAACAGTCCTGCCTCATGTGGACTCCTGCGAATTTGAGTGATTGTCCCTGCAACTTATTTACAATCATTGCGAAGCACACTTTGAGGGGAAACTGCAGTTTCTTGAATTCAAAAGGGAGATCATTGGGAATCAATGGAATACGTGCCACAATGTTTCTCCCTGAGCTGATCCAGTTAAAATAATGGTCTCAACTACATTGCAATGTAGAGCTTTGATTTGTAGCCTAGTGCCGTTACAGAGTTTTAGTGGCTTCAAATTTCTGAGCAACATTAACAGGTGCGTCCACATGCAGTATAAGCCTATGGAATGAGAGACCCGGTGGATTTAGTGTGTTCAGAAATTCCATTGGGTAATGAACTGTTTAATCTGTATTTACCACTGGTCCTATTAAATTGTATACCATTTCTTCCCCTTTGAATTATTTCAGCAACGTGTCTTTGATGACAGCTGCTTGGTCGTTTTTTGGTGTCAGAATGGCTCTTTCACACAACCATTCCATAGGCCACGTGAGGACAACATCCGGATAAATTTTTTCTGTCAGCTCCTGAACTGTAGTCACTATAGTGTACAAATTGTCCAGGATGGCTATCATGCCGTCTGTTTCTGGATAATCACTGTTTCCTTGTTTGAGCAGGAGGTCTGAAAATTTACTGAAAGACACTTCATCTCTCAGATGGACACTCATATTTTTGGTAAGTTTTAGCATATTAACTGAGAGCCACGAAGAACATCTCTTGAGGCACGCCTTGATTTCATCGGTACACTGATTTAATCTGCATGCTTTGATTTCATTGGCACGCGTTCCTCTCAGCATCACTGGTAAAGTTTGGTGAAAATCTCATGTCAGCATCACTGTCGCACCACCCATTTAAGTTTTTGTTACTCATGTCCTGCGGAGTCCTATTCAATGCTTCAATGCCTCTCTTGTGCACCATAATACTTTCATCCCAGACTATGATTTTAGCGTTGTTTTTAATACTTCGGCAAGATTGCGCTGTTTCAAAATGTTGCATATGTAAGACTACACATTTGTCATTCTAAGTTGCAACTTTAAGGTAGCATGCGCAGTCTGACCCCCTTCTAGCAGCTCAGCAGCAATCCCAGAAGGCATGACAGCTAAGGCGAAGCCATGAGTACTTCTTCTTTTGCCAAGCGCAAGTTGTTGAGGTAGGTTTTACCAGTACCACCTGGAGCATCTAAGAAGAAAATTTGTCCCTCATTTGCCTCTACACTTGTAATTATTTTATACCCTCTTTAAGGCTAGTGCATCATTCAGTAGTTAATTTCCCTTATGTATTCTCTGGTTTTTTTTTATTATAAAGGTTGTGGCAAACTACTCTTTTAGAACACGTCCACCTAATACTAAGGTTGCTTCTTCAATTTCCAATATTGAACACCTCATCTGTTAAGTGCTCTACATCACCCTCAACCTGTCTCTTAATATGATGTTTAAAGTCTTCTGACAGGTATGCTTTGAATTTCGACTTAATGGATCTGATACTTGACAAAATACCAACATAATTGTGAAAAGTTCTCGCATCATAAACTGCGATTGACAAAGCACAGTGCTGCAGTGTCGATAGTTTTCAAGACATCCTAAAGTTTTGCAAGAAGATTGGAAGGTAGGATGTACCACACCATTTACTGTTCTCAATGTTTCAAATGATGTTGGGTCCAGGACTTCATGCAGAAGCATACAGAAATGGTAGTACTCGGTATTATTTGGGTGTAGCGTGTATACTCTGCCTAAAGCATGTTCTTTCTCGACATCCGTTCCTCTTTTCCATCTCTCAAATCTACAATTGTTCCAAACGTGGTATGCCGGTACCTCTGGATATAGCAGGGTTTTCACAAAGTTATCTAGTTTGGTATAATTCGAAAAAAGGACGGAAGCATAGTTTTTGGTGGACTGATAACTTCATCAGCGAGGTTCTGTTAATTAAAATGTATTCTTTGGCCATTTAATAGATAAACAGCAAAGTGAAAATGAAAACCTGAGTATCTGCCATACTGCCCCTGAACTCCTAATATATCTTCCACTTTCGTATATCTTCACTTCATCTTTTTCATTCTCTAGAGTAAAAGTAGCCTGGTCAGACCCCCTTGTTTACATATTTGCAAACATATTTTATCAATTTCACTGAGTTACAGTATTCAACATTGCTGTGAGCATTAAAAGTTCTTAAAATTACATGATTGTAAGGAACCACTTGACGGTTGTCAATATNTCCTTTTCAGGTTATATATATTTTATTAATTTTTTTTTTTTTTTTTTTTTTTTTTTTTTTTTTTTTTTAAGTTGATTTTGGTGCATTTGTCAATTCTAAATTCATTTCATCAAAAATTTCGCAAAAATTTGGCTGAGAAAAAAATGGTTTGGTAATATCAGACAAATAAAATTATATATATTTGGTTTAAAAAAATGCCAGCACTCGCACACATTTCATATTGCAACAAACTTTGGCTACTTTGGCGATGGCATAAAAATTAAATAGCAACCATTTAATCAGAAAATGCAAGCACCATCATTAATTCCATATTGCTTGGCTTAAGGTTTGTCCTTCTGTCAGTCATTATATTCCCGTACAGCGAGAAACTCCTTCCAGTGTCTACATTGCTGACTGGAATCCATACTGATTTCACTGCAGTATTAACAATGTCAGAAAAATCACACTTCAGCGAAAGTAACAATGTAACAATATCGACATCTTTATCATTTTGAAACACGTTATCTACAGAATCCCTGAACAACAGATATGGTTGCAAACTCAGATGAAAGCTCGCACAAGATAGGTTCTTTTTTCATTGAATCACATATTTCGTGGGTTTTTTTTACGACAATTTTAGAATATTTCTTGGATCAAAGAGTTTACCAAGACATTCAATGAATTCCCTACCACTGTCGGACTCAATTAAATCATTTAATTTTCTGGGACGTCTCTCACCGACCAATTTTAACTGTGAAGTCAAATGTGACTGACTTTGTTTTGAAAGTGCATCTGATGTTTTCTGAAGAGGGGAAGAGAAAAAACCCATCTTTTAGCAATTCAAACATTTTTTCAGGTCACTACATTGTGAGGAGAGAGTTACTGCCACTGGTGCACTAGGATTTTTCAAATGCTCAAGTAATTTACAGATTTTATAACAGTGCTCTACCAGAGCTACCAACAAGATGACATTAATTATGCAATGAAAAGGGACGAAATGCAAACAAAATTAGTTTGTCACCAAGATCAGTTTATTTCTGAAACATCAATTGTGTCTACGTTCCGACCGATCCAGACTACATATTGAATCGATTTAGAGTCTTAAACATGTGGATTCACAATGGAAATGTACCTATTTTGATGTGTATAAGCTGTGTGCGTGTATAGGCCCACCAGAAATTTTTGATGAAAAATTAGGGATAATTAATATTTCATGTATAAGCCACACTGAATTTTTGTATTCCTGTAAATAATGTTAAGTCACGATTCCATACAAACATGGCGTCTATCAAGGCGCACTTTTGACGCAGCGGCGGGCGTGCAAACTACGTATATTTGTCTCACACAGCAGCAAATTTTCCTCATGTACGGCATCTATGGCCGAGCTGCAACTTTAATGCAATATTGGCTTCCATGAACTGTTGACATCACAAATTCTTGTTTATTGTCTTTTGCTTTCTTTGGCGGGAAACAATTTGTTCTTTGGATAGGTGGTGCTGTCGTTAATGTTTTTCAAACACGTTGTCTTCTTGGCCCACTCGATGCACATTTTACAAAATTTGCACTTCAATGTCTTGTTAACTTTGTTGAAGAAATTTTTTCTCACCGTCACCACAATTTCCAACACATTTCCTTTGTCACATTCCTTGAAATTCTAATTCCAGTGCATGTAGTGAACATAACCCAAATGCCAATGCCATACAACCATATACTAGTTGAATAAAAAAAAATCTGCACTTTTACGTCACCACTTTGTTGTCATTGCTAAAGATGAAGTACACAAAGTTTTTTGTTATTCGCTTATTGAAGTGGTTGTTTTTTCACTTGAGTTGTATCAATATAAAATTGATTTTTCTCACTGTATCTCACGGTCTAATAGACTTCTATCAATATTATATTAAGCATAACGTAAACAGAAAACGAAAAATACGTTCATAGCATGAAGTTTGCGATTTTTTGTAGTTTGTATAATTACGGAAAATACTGCAGTTCTGTTAAAATTTCCAGATTTCTTGCCTTGCGAAATACAGTTGGCTTTGAACGTATCCAATACTATGCAAGATCATCATATCATAGTATGTTTATTTCTTTATGTATGTAGTAGTGTGTAATATTTTTGTTTGTATTTCTCTCTGCCAGCCTAATTTGGTATTTCTGGCTGGTTTGGTTGACCCTATAATTTTCTTAGTAAAATTATCAATTCGTGATTGAAAAAATTGTGTTACAGGTGTTATTTCTCAAGTTAAGGAACATGAGAAGTTCATTTCTGTGTCAAAAGAGAAGAGTAAAGAGCTATTAGACACACCCCTCGCGTGTCACAAGTGCAGCTTTCTTCCTGGTAACATGCCAAAACTGAAGACACATCTGTTAACACACGTGAAAAAATAACTTTTGCATCTCAAAAATCTTTCGTCGCGTGCAGTGTATGATATTTGGCTAAGAGTCTTACTATACACAAAAAGGTTTACATTTTCATGTAGTGTGTACTGAACAGACAGTGCAGAAGAATTTACAAGGATGTAAGATCAGTATGTTGTAAAATAGCAACTGTACACTACAACTGCAATTAAAAGTTGAATTCAGCATGTGCATTTGTTTGTCTCTTATGTAAAATAGGCTGAGAGCAGATAATTTTATAGGCAAGGTGGTAGAGTAAAATAAAGGTAGGAATGGTTTCGTTGTGTGACATTGCTAAACCAGAACTTACCTGTTTCCTGACCGTGAGAGTGGGTAGTACATACGTAGATCAATTTGTGTTTTGATATAGACAAACCATGTTTGCTGTATATTAAGCATATAATTCTACATTTGCTTGATATCATCTTCATCATATACAGGAAAAATGTGCGAACTGAAAATAGCTTTACACAACTGTATATACATGGCATTGTAGGGTAAGAGGCCCGGCTTAGGGGAGGACTGGTGGTGAAGTGTGTCGCTGCTAATGGGCTCTGCGTTGTGTAGTATCCATCCTGAAAGATTTGTTCGTAGGAGTGCGTAGTGAACTTTCAGTAACATTTTACTGTACAAGAGTCTTTGGTAATTATCCTCATATTTTTGTAGTTTTAAAACAGTCTGCAATATAAAATGTTTCCTCCAAAGGACAAAAATAATCCTAATAGAGGACGCCAGGTAATAAGTCATGTTATCAAAAAATGTAATATAGGAAAATAACACTTTTTTTTTTACGAAACTGCCAACTAACTCGCTGTGCGTTTTCTACTGGTGTCAGTAAAACCACCACAAAATAAATACATAAGAAAATAAGGACCTCCTGAATTAGACCTAAACTATCCCCTCCGAGGAAGAAACGAGCAAGCATCCCGCAGCCCACTGTAGTTTCTGTTGACTTTAATCTATGTTTAATTTAAAACAATGTTTATAATTTTATTTTAATCCACACTAAAACAAGTGCTAACAATCACAAATTTATTACCAGTTTCAAAAAATAAAACTAATTTTCTATGGGAACAAACTTACTCAACAGATTGTTAAAAAAAACCATGGATGTACAAAAAAAATAGAACAATATCAACTAACAGGCTGCATTATTATGGACATAGTGAACAAGATAATCATCAATTTAGGATTCAATAGCACTGATTAGGGACTGTGAAAGTGACTGCAATAACAAAAGTTCAGAAGCTAACAGCGCCAATTTGAAATGGTGAGCAAAGTTTTTGCTCTGGAGAGTATTCTGTTACAATGCC
>NQII01000984.1:85396-165682 GCA_002778355.1 Clitarchus hookeri | reverse complement strand
GGGGGGGGGTGCGTTGCTCGACACTTGCCATCTTTTTCCGAATTCCTTTCAGGGTCGGAAAGCTGAGACCCTCGCAGTAGAAATGTCTGTGTATAATTTATCCCTTACACACTAAGTTTCATTGTGACAAGAATGGATCAAAGGTAAGTGCCAAATAAAAATTTAACCCAGACCGGTGTTTAAAAACAAAACAAAAAAGAAATATTTTTTTAGGATTTCATAGTACCATTTTAAAATAAATGCAGTACAATTGTAGAAAATTTAAGTTACCTTTTCCTCAACATATTTGGAATTGCAGATTTTATTTTTATGAATGTAATTTTTTCATTTTAGATGTTTAGAAAAACATGTTTTAGTACGAAGGAAAGTATGTCGTCTACTCAAGCAGCAGATGTTATCCCAGGTTAGTGAGGAGAATGGATGAAATGGAAGAAAACTCTCCACCTTATCCACATAATTGCCATTCGAAAGTGTTCCACCTGGGAAAATTGGGAACCTTGGAACTAATTGTTAAGTGAACCATGCAACTGTATTGCCTGAAAGTGATTGGTTCAATGTACATAAATTAATAATAGTTTAGTGGGAAGACTGGCACATTCTGCAATAGTTAGGCTTGCATCCGTCGCACTGGTTAAATTCTTGTTGACCTGCACTGCTATGGAAATTTTGTCGGCCCCTTATTTTAATCACATTGTACAAAGTCTCCATGCGGTAATTTTGTTTCCCTTTCAACAACTATCAGTACATTAAGTTTCTTTCATCCATAATTAAATGATTCAGATTTCTGTGTGAAACATTCTGCATAACACACTGTCCTGCCCATATTAGTTTGCCCAACAACCTGAGTTACTCAGTTATTCAGTTTCTGCTTTCACTGCTTGAGAGTGGTACAAGTCTCTAAAGTTGGACCTGAAGCACTAGATTATTACAGATATTACAATATGCTGACGCATGGCGCTTCCTATACACTATTATTTTCGACTTCGCATCATCACATTCCCCCGTGGGAGTCTAACCCAGACTGGCCGCCTACAAAGCCAGCGCTACCATAGTGAAAAGGAGTCTCATCACCACCCCCACCACTCTTAAACATGCTAAGAAGCAGCAGCAGCCAGCATGCAAAAGTTTCCCTCTAAGTGAGCAGCAGATACAGCGCACACATGCCAAATCTCCCTGCCGCCGCCCCAAGAGATGGCACCAGAGTCACCGCTCTGCCCGAACCCGAGGGGGTGGTCGTCTAAGATAACTGAAGCGCTCGAGACATGAAGGAACCCTACGGCTGGCAGGAATATATCACACTGTGCCTGGCAAAAAAAGCCAAATCACATAGCTCACTTTAGCATCAGTCGTTCTCAAGTTCTCTACTAACAGCCAGTCCTCCTGTGGACTCTTCCGAGAGCTTACAGAGTTCTACCAGTGCTTCTTCATTGATACCTTCTTTACCAGTGCAGCCAGAGAGTTGTTGCTACTCCTGGTCCCTTCAGGACTACAAGCCACTATTAGGGTATAGTTGTTTTCACTGCCACTTAATTATTCGCTTTCGTCCACTCTTCAGGTCAGGCTCAAGCCAATTGGCCCCTTCACCTGCCCTGCTCGTGTGCATCTAGTGTGTGTGTACAGGTAGGAGGTAGTACGGGTCAGTGTTCTGTTCTTGAGAGAATGAACACTTATTCTAGTAGCTGACTTCTGTCTTTCCTTGCTCTGAAATGAGCATGTACCTTGGGTGCCAGGCCTCACGAGGCCTGACCCACAAACTTCTGGAGTACACTAGCTAGGGGTTTGTTGCCTGCCGCCTTCTACAGGATGAACCACAGCACCTTCTAGTGGTGTAAAACTATCGATAGTACTATCAAAAACCTTAATTTTTAAATTTACTTCATTCTATTCACATGCATGTAATTAATTTTTTAAAAAATGTGTGAGTGTAGGTTATTATTAATTTTCTCGCAAAAAAAAACCCCCCTCAATTGCACATCAAATATAATTTCACTTAAAATCAACTGAAGAATTAAAAAAACTTTCATAATATAAATTCAAAACATACAACACATGACTAATTGACCAGATAAACTAATAAAATTACCCCTCGGCACACATGTGTGCCCGACTGCCTGTGGTTGAATCTTCATTTTCAGGTTCAGGTGCTTCTATTTTCAATTTATCAAGGTCAAATTCCAAGAGAGAAAGTTTCGGTTGAGAAAATCCTGCATGTCGACATATTGTGGGACAAGGCAATTTCATCTATATTGCACTATGTACCCTGTGGACTGAACACACTTTATGCCGGTGTAGGCGTTGCTGGTGCAGACAAATACAGACCTGCCACATCTCCTAAGGCCTCCCCCAACATTGCTTCTTCTCTTCCCAAAATTTAAGGGGATCCTCTATTACATCAAGGAGTCGTGTTTCGTTTTATTGTCTCCAAACAATCAGTAAGAGTGAGTGATTAGAAATGGTGACATCACGAGCTGCAGAATCTTTTTTCAGGAATTGCAATAAACTACAAGGTTCTCCATTTTTCTCAGTTTTGGTAGCAATAGTAAATATTGACAAATGCTCGGAATGGTCTGGAGCACTACTCAGATTTTTTTTTCATTTCAGCTTTGATTTCTCTTACGATCTAATCACGTGCATAGGTAGTATTGCTAATTTGTCGAAAAGCTTTTTTCATAAAACAAGGGTCAACTATAGTCCGTTCATGACTGGAAGAAACTTTTGAAAATCAACCTATGGAAAAACACCCTAGCCATTAGCTACATGCATATAACATTACAAACAGCGGCGAGCGCAGATACAGTTATGCCGTTAGGTTGCCAGCACAAAGAGAGGAAATAGTTCCAAAGTTTTAACGTAATTGTTAATTTATCACTTGCAAATGGGTGTTGAAAAGATTAATGCCAATAATTAAGGACGTGATGCTAACGTATTTAGATTTCAACGTTTCTTCCACAGTCACATGATCACCCTCAAGGTTAAAGTAACGCAGCCATTTGTTTACTAACCTTGTGTTGTTGACACACATTCCAGAGAATTTGTGTGATTATCTTGTTTAACCTATAATAATAATCTTGTTTTACTAATATCCGCTCTTTATTATTTGGTTTTTAATAACTTATTTTAATTGGTGCTCACTTTCTCGTTTTGTTATTGTGTGTTTCGTGCACGTGTCTTTCCTTTGCCACTCTATTCTAACATTGCAGTATTTGCACATAAGAATTGTTTTCGCATTGTCGAAGACTTAGAATCCTTCACTTGCAAACTCTGCCGTCCTATCGAAAACCGTCACAACCATTTTTAAATAAAGTTTTACAATTGCGCGAAACATCTGACTCAGTATACCACCACGCCATTTTAACGTCTGTAGCAATTTCAATCAATACTGATGATCTTGCCTTCGATGTACAGGAATTTATCGAAAGTCACTAACAATCGATAGTAAATAGACAACTATTGACTCGTCAAAATACTCACATTTTGGGTTTATAGAATTAAATGTTTTTCGCTGGCATCACATATTCTTTTGTGTAAAATTCTCAAGATTAAAAACTTTACGCTTGTGGAATATCCATTAATAATATATACATGACTTTTATAATGGGTACGTGCATGTACAAACACATGTACACACACAGTGGAATGTAAACATTGCATGTAAACATTGCCATGTGACTGCCACATGGCAATGTTTGTTTATCTTTAGCGGAAGGATACAAAATTGGCTCTAAAGTAGACCTTTAGCAGGGCTTCAAGAAAGTCTCTTCCAGTCATGAACCGACTATAGAGTGGCTATCTTGCAGACAGTGCGCTCCTCGTAAGAAAATAGTCTTTTTTGTACTCCTTTCACCACTACCTTCCTCAGTTTCTTACCACAGTCACTATTAATCTTGCGCTCCATTTCCTTTAGCTGCAGGCCAATACCTTTCACGATAGGTATCGCACGAGAAATAGTGGTGTAAGTCTCGCCAGATAAGTTTTCGGTTGCCTCATAAAAAGGTTGCAAGACTAATACGGCCTTGTTTATAATCAAAATTTCTTCCCTGGAGAAGGGTTCTGGGGAATCTGACAAGGAAGCAAGAGTTCCATCGAGTGGGAAATTCTTTAAGTAATTTCAGCACAGATTGGGATTGTTCTTTCTGAATAAAGCTTGATTTCTCTGTAGCTCCAAAGCATCATGAACTAGATTTAGCGTATGAGCAATGCACGGTACATGTCAAGGTCGTCCTTTTACCAAAGGTACAGCTGCTTTCATGTTGTTAGCATTGTCTGTAATAATGAGTTATTTTCCCTTAGATTCCACATTCCAGAAGAATGGAATCAATGGTAGATGCAATGTTAATTGCTGTGTGGCTACCAGGAATTGAGCGGGTAGCCAAAACCAATTTTTATTTCAAACCCGAAATGAAATGACAAGTTACCGTAATGTAAGCCCGTGTGTTAACAGAAGTCCATATGTCACTGGTCAACGCGAAGTTTGGAATCTGGCAGAACAGGTTTTTAAAAAATTAATTTCCTGTGGTCAAATAATTGGTAACAGACTTTCACCACTGTAGGTCGTGAAGGCATCTGAAATTTACTGTCGAAGGCCAAGAGCAAATGACGTAAACCTTCGTTTTCGACTGTGCTGGATGGCTGAAAATCAGCGGCTATATATGAAACAATGTGAATCATAAGAGTCCTATACCTCTTGGATTTTCTTTCATATGTTTTTGTTGTGCTTAGGTAATAAAGAATCCCACTACCTTTATTCTTTTCTGAATCTGTAGGTGTATCGAAGTCGTTTCCGTTGTAATCGACGCAATATTTCCTGAACAAATGATCCTCTAAATTCTGTGGGTGTTCCCAGATGTTCTATATTCAGCCTTACATAAACACGTAGCTAGTTTTTCGGACCCACATCCTTGTCAAAAGAGTTCCACACATCAGACTTCCGTTTAAGATTAATTTTTAAAATTAAATTTGCTCTTATCCAAAATGTTAAAACAAAACAACACCCTACAAAATGTGAACAAACACGCTAGACGCTACTATAACCATAAATTAGTTATCGCCAGTGTTGCCAGACGGCTGCCAGTCATACCAACATACACCAAATACTGTAATTTCCCTCCATGATCATATTTTTAAAAGCTCGGCTGCCCTACTGGACTATATATAAAGAAATATCAACTATCTAAGTAAACTTGTTCTATTTGTTAACAAACTTCAATTTATAATAAAATTCCTAAACTATTGATAGTTTAGCAACATATAGTATCAAAACTATCAATAGTGCGCACTATCGATAGTTTTACACCACTAGCACCTTCCCTTTCCATGATATTCGCCTACCGACAAGGGAAGAGGAGGAACACAGGGAAGACAGATGCTATTCTTGCATCTCGCCACTCCATAAGTAATCGACGTATACCAGCTCTCAGCTGTATATCCCCCGAAAGTGAAATTTGGAACTAACTATAGTCTTATATTCTGATGAATACGGTATGTTGCAGTTCCACTGTATCTTACAACCATCAAGATTGATAAAAAATGTGAGTGGGGAGGAAAAATCCCAAAAAATTTAAATGGCACAATGTAAACAATGTGCTAAGGCTTCAGATTGTAGTATTTGCAGGCATCTTCTGCAATGTTTTCACATAAAAACAAACTTCACAATTTCTATATCTAAATTACACTAAGAAAAAACCTTTGGGATTCACACAAGAAAGGAAAATAAAAAAAAAAATCAGCTAGTTAATAAATACATTTGTTTAAAATAAATTATAACACTATATACAGTAACAATAGTGGAATAAAAATTACATCACTCAAATACAACCTGTTCAGTTATTAATGTATACAATATTTACTCTCAACACTGTCAGATTAAATGAAACATTTTCCATCTGTAGTAATACCACAAAACAATTAAAGATCTGGCATTAATTTTCTAATTGTGTGGGATGTTCAATATGAGAATATAATTTGTACAGTTCAAATAGTTTTACAGTCACTCATTTGCACAAAATATTTCGAAGAAAATAGTATTAATCATATATGGACATGTTAAGTGAATGGGAAATTGCTAGATTCTAACATGCCATGGGGACATTTTTAAATTTGGTGGCATGCAGTGGTCATACTTTCAAACATCTTTAAATAATTTTTAGTAAAGTAAACTACGTGAACAGGAGAGAACCATCCTGCATGTTGGTTCAAGTATGTACATACCTAAGACATTTGAAAAAAGACCTACTGCATTTTTAATACAATTTATAATACATATTTTAAAATGCCATCTTAAATCATTGAAAGGATTTTACATCCGTAAGCTATACAGGTAATTTATACACAGATCCAGTCCCAAGAGTCTAGTAATTTCTACACTGTTTGTGTTCCACATAAAAGCTGCAATTTTCAAGATTTTCCTTATACAATCTCTTAAGTCTTGTTTACTGGATAAACAACATACCATATTTCATCACATAATCGTGTCGCAAAGCAATTAATTAATCAGGCTTCTGCAAAGCTTCGTACATAACGAATCTAGATTTGAATAGTTTCAAAAAATCAAATCCAGATTGATAAAAACTTTTTTACAAAGTAGGCTTGTTCTGAACACCAGTAAACGTGCAGCATCACGTAATTTAAATTATAGGGTCAATAGAATACATTGTGGTATAAACTGAGATCCAAATACCAAAATTGGTAGCTAACCTAAAATGTTATTTACAATATGTTTACTGTAACCACTAACACCATTGCTTACTTGTAAACATTCAGACGTCTCTGTACACAATGAAACAAACATTCAGATGTGTCTGTACACAACGGAACAAACCGTTGAAACTACTGGAAGTTTATTGATAATTAAAATGGAATTTTTGAGTATTTGCATGTTAGTTATTGTGACACACAAGTCACAAGCAACACTGTTTGCAAACACACAGCAAAATATTCAGAAAATGGTGGATATCGATACGCCATGAGAGCATCAAGATGTGCGGCAAGACTATCAATATGTTGACGATCATTATGATCGTTTAGCGCAGCACCGTGAGGTCAACCATGTTGAAAAGCAGATTGTTTTAGCATACGTGATGAATATATGAACGGTAACACCAGTAGCGAATCTTCACACATACAATTAACTCTGGTAGGTGTTATTGCAATGTTATGAACAATCTTTGTAGGCAAAGATAATTACTACAATCATTGCATGCCCTAGGACTGTTTTAGAGTGGCAAGATGGCAGTCATATGTATATTGAGCCGTGTGATTGTAAATAGCTAAGTGTAAATACAAATAGAGAACTACAGTTTGGATTTGGTAAAGCTTAGTATCAAACTTGTTTATATTGCTTTTAAAAAATTAATGTGTAGTAAGTGTTAGTGAAGTTATTTTGCCATTTTATATTTCTTTGGACAATTGTCGCACCCAAGATTTTTTCCACTAAATTTGGCATAAAATATGCGACGAGTATGTGATGAAATACGGTTATGGTACATGCCATTACTATCCCCAGCATTAACACAAATTAAAAATAATGAGCTGATATGATGGGATTGACTTCACAGGGTTGGCATGAACATGTATAATTTATATTTAGCATGTTCAATGCAAAATGCATTCCCAGAGTAAAAGCACCAAACCCGAACAAGTAACTTTTGGCAAGCATACAGTGGAACCCTGTTACAACATCCCTCTTATAACATTTTCCTGCTTAATAAGCTGCCTTCTCTTGGTCCACAAACATGTTTTTCAATATAAAATTACTCTTGCAAAGTTTCCCCTTATATAAGGGTGCCATTTATTGGGGCCCTTGAGACATGTTATAACAGGGTTTCACTGTAGTTACTGTGCTCATGTTTGCCTTCAAAACCATTCTTTGTATCCAATATGACATATTTTATGCTTAAAATACAATAAACCAACAAATTTCCAAACACTTATAAATTAATATTGTTACCAACAAGGTGTCTGCAAGGTCATCACCAAAACTTAAGATGAGTGTATAATACTTACACTGAATGAACAGATTTTGTATGCATTCAAATTATACTGTTTTAACTATGCTCAACAAAAATAACTTACTTCACTAATAACATAGCACTGGTATGTCAATTACCTACCTCGGGTGTATTTTAGAGATACTTTTAATATTACAGCAGGGACTGTATCCACCCAAGATGTACTAACTACTTATATCACCAGTATCTTGCTACTGACTACAGTGAATGCATACAGGCACAACGAATTAGGCAATTTTGTCAATTCCATACAGAAAACAAAGTCAAACATGGCTTTAAGGTATTTCTTTGGCACTGGACATTGTATTCATGTCCTAAAAGGATTTTTGTAACCAGATGGAAGAAATAAAAACCAGGCTATACATATAACAAAGTTCACAGCTGCAATGTTTCACATTGAATACTCTTAGTTTAGTTATGCTCCACCAGTTTTTTCAAGCTATACACAGTAGATTTGGTGTCTACGAAAACAGTATGTGTGTAGTAAAATTCTGGAAAATAATAATTTCAAACCTGATTATTGTATTAGCAGTTAGGAAAAACATGTTGTACAATGTATTCAAAACTTAGTAACTGAAAACCAATTCAGCCTTCTGAAGTTTAAATTAAATCCACACAATTTTTTTAGACTTGTGTGGCACTATCAGATCATGAATAATCTCTACATAATGTAGAAGCCATTGATGATTGCCAATCTTATCTTTGGACGGCAATAAGAAGGCAAAACAAATCAAATGTACAGTGCACACATCAACTACCACCAAATATGTATTCCTTTTGATCTACATTCCACTGGGTGTGTTTCTTAGTACAGTAGTAACACTGTAAAAGTTTAAAACATTATTATGTACAGAGTACAGACTTCACTACATGCTCAGCAAAATGCAAGCTCTGCACTGCATATATTGAAGCATTTATTTTCTGCCACTAAATACTTGCTGCACATTTTTCACAGATCACATACATAGTGCACGTGTTTTTCCATCAAACAACTAAAAATGGTTATTAAATGATTTTAGCAATTTGATGATCTTATTTTGTTGAAACACTGATTTTGATGTTTATTTATATTTTATTTCTTTAAGTTAGAATAATCTGTTACAGCACGTGGGACATACTTTTTAATGCTGTGATGAGTTCACTTGGCTGTCAACATTAAGGTGCAACTTTATAATTAAGTAAATTGTATGATCTACATACAACTGGTTTTATAAAAAGACATGCTACCATTATCATTTACTAATATAACCTTTCCTGGCCATTCTACCCATTGCATTTACGGGATGGGATTAACCGTCCCACAGCTGATGGGAAGAATACCATCAGAACTCCATAATGGTAAAAATTTATTCATAAATTTTTGTTAATGCTGTTATATCCACAATGTAAGCTAACTAGATTGTATGTTTGAAATACTGAGAACATATGTAGGTACAAAATAGTTGCACTTTAAACAAACCTACAAACTTATGCAGTACTTCCTAAAAGACACATTTTTATAAAATGACCTGACGGAAGCATTACACAGTATTACCTCCTGTGTGCAACCTTAGCCATATTCTGCCTTTTTTTTTTGCATTACCAGAAAGCAATGTTTTTAAGTGATGCAAAATGTACATATCCAAATAAATTGTAACTACAGACAGTCTAAAATTATCATCTGACAATTACTGGAGTAAATATGTACAGACTGCTTTGTATTACAAACCGTTGCAGGAATTCTGCAGCAATCACAAATAAATTAACATAAACAAAACTTGACAACTTGGCAACCACACTAGAAATAATTAAATTAATTATACTTATTAAAAATTTTTTACAATGTTTACATATGCAACATACACATCTTTAACAACCAATAAGAGAGCCTAGTCTTATAAAAACACTTTTAATTTTATATTAATGAAAATAATTATGCTAAGTAATAAATATACATGCTTACATCTTCCTTATAATAGTACGAGGAAAATTTGCATGGCTGGTATTTGCTGTACCTAGTACATACACAGTAGTAATAGCAGTGTAATAATACTGATGTGGCTGCATTACCAAGTTAATATGTTGTTGGCAACAAAACTTACAAACCTTAGCAGAACTGTATTTGCTTGCATAATTTGTTAAGGGCATAAAAGAAAATTTTGCTCAAACATTTTTTTAATCTTTAAAACTAAACTAGTGTCATTTAATAATTTTAAATTTCAGGCAGTTTTAAAACCAGTACAAATTCAACTATGAATTCTCAGCAGTAATATTCCTAAGTAAACTGATAGCTCATAAGGAGATACTTTCACAATCACCAAATCACTTTCTCATGCCTTAATTTTTAAAATAGTTTTACAAACACTAGTTTTCCATCTATTAATTTCCCCACATTTTAGGAAATAATCTGGATCAATAATCAGAATTAAAAATACACATGTGTAATAATTATATAAGCAAATACAGCACTTTAATCCTCAATATTAACAATTTCCCCGAGAATACCACTTTCAATTCTTCTTTAAAATGCAATGTCTGTAGAAGCCATTTAAATTAAAAGTTTATTTCGTAACACTACAAATAAATAAATAAATAATTCTAACAAAAAAACGAGGAACAAGGAACGTCATTGCAGAGTGTCTTGTGCTCATCTAAATAACTTCCAGTCTCAAAAGCATCTTCAAGTGAATAGAAGTCCATTTATATCGCATCACACTTGATGAACAGTGGTCCAAATAACAGTTTATAAAAACCACAATTTAAATTTTCCTAATGCAGTAACTTTTAACTAGATGCCCTAGTCTTCAATCTAAATATTTATGAACCTAGACCATATGTGTGTATTCTAACTTCTTCAATAGCCTTGCACCATTCGAGTGCATAGCCTTCTGGGTCTTCCAGGTAGTACGTTCGATTTGGCTGGGGGGAAAAAAAAAAGGTATTATTACACATGTATTCAGTATAAATTGCTACAAGAAGCTGCTATCTATTTAACCCTCTTAGTGCTGTATTTTCACTAACACCACATCAATTGCAAGTAATTTTCAAAAACAGCAAAATGAATACATTTCCTTCAAAAACATTTTTAACACAACATTCCCTATGAAACTAACAATTTTGACTTGCTAGGAAACGTCTCAATACTGATCAATTTCAGCACTTCAAGACTACAATAGTTACCAAAAGTTACAATGGAAACTTTAGACAAACACTCCTGGACTGAAAGTCCACAACCACCTACAATTTTCCAGGGTCATGCTAAAAGTACTGTCAATATATATCTAAGGCTAAATAAAAATGTGTACCGATTTTCAAATATCCACTGCATTGAAAACAAAATTTTAAGTGCAGTCACCAAAGATTGCACATTCTTATCATTTGGCACTGAAGCATTAACAAAAAAGAATAAATATCTTCAAATATGAAAAAGAACTACATCTATGTTGTAATTGTGGCCGAAAATATTAATTTTAATAACAAATGATCATAGTTCGGCTATTAGTTTTGACTCATCGCCAACAATTAAGTTTAGCCAAGTTTTCGTTCGTTATTCGTGATTGAAACAGAAATGAATGTATGGTCACAACCTGTTAATCTAAACAAAAGTGTACTCACTATGGCGCATGAGGTTTCCATCTATTTTATGCAAATGCACAATTAATACTAATGGATAAAAGAAATACAATAAATTTTAACACGCGCATTGTTTTCGTTGAAAACTCTCTGCACTACATTTACACTATTTTAGTTAGTACCCATTTATCACTTTAAAGTAATCTAACCGTATAGTTGTTTTCATTGTTATATCAAACTAAAGTCTCATAGTTTCACCATTAAAAATAAATCTTTACAGAAGATCTCAAATTACACACCACAACTTTGTGGAGAAAAAAAATGCAGGCCTGAAAAGTGACTAACAAGAGTGTAAACTGATTTAGTAGCAACTGGGTACAATTGAAATTAGAAAGTGAAAATCTTTGTTTGCATGATTATCTTGTTTACCATCAATAACGGGTAACAGTCACAAGAAAAAGTGGTAATGTATTTTCTGAGGTATCTACTTGCCATGCACTTGCTAAAAATGTTAACAATATTTAAATACAAACCTAACAGATATGCTGAAAGTAAAATGCAATAACACAATGTTAAGGACACCCTATTCTGTACTACATTTTCTCTATCACAAAATCTATGGTATTTTAATTCCAGGCTTGTAGCAATGAATATCTATTATGCTATGGTTATCACTTCCACTACATCAATAGATACTTTGTGTGCACATTTTTTCTAAATCAGAGTTTTAAATAATATTATTTTAAAACCAGTCTAAGTGTTAGTATAATAGATAAAATTTAAGTGGATAGTTGTTTTGGTGGTAAGTGAGAATACTTTATGAATATTTGATTTATATTTCGTTTGAGATATTGACAGTGGCCATTTTAATTATGTACTAGATAGGGGTGGGTTGGTTCCAGTTGTCTGTTCCACCAGTTTTTGGGATTCAGAACCGGAACCAAGAACGGAAATCATACTCTCAGTTGCTCGACAGTTTAAAACAGCAATAGACCATTTATCCTGCCAAATTTCTACTATGTACAATAATAATTTAAACAAAAAATTTATTTGCCAGAATAAAGGCTAATGTGACACACAATTTCGCTATTGTAAACAAACAAGTCCGTCTGCCACAAACTAGAAGATAGTCTTAAATGTTGCCGAATCCACGACAAGCAGCATTGTTCTCTGAACTACTCTAATACAGCGGAACCCCTGATTTTACACTTTCCTGCATTTTACACACATCTTTTTGTCCCAATATCTGTTTTTACAACACAAGTTTCACCTTACACGTTCCTGCATTTTGCAATGTTTTTTCCCAGTCCCTTGAAAAGTGTAAAATAGGGGTTTCACTGTATTTTGGTAAAGAAACTATAAAGAAAAAAATACAGCTACTTACTGTATGTACAAAAAATATTTTAAAATTTTTAGGTTCAACTCTGAGTTCAGGACTCCATGGAATCTGGCCTTTAAGAACCATGTTAACTGGATCCACATAGTATAAGTGAGGTCCCATGGTAAGCAACAACATTCTCCTCCGGGCAAACAGTCCCTGAAACAAAACAAAGTAATAATCCCCTATTCTGTCTGTATTGCAATCAGTGGCTATTTCCAATATCATTCAAGAAATTTACAAAATTCTTGTTTCACAGCAGATTTTATACACACTGTGTACTCTTAAACCTGCATAGCTTAAACTCTCTACAAAAAATCTTCTTTGAAAATAAATTTATTAAGACAATGCATTTTAGGGTTGACCCATGACTGCCGGGGAAGCGGGACGGCATGTCAAGAGGTTTTTATTTTTGCACAAAGTCAGGCACGCAGGCTTAGGGCAGATTCTATTGAGGAGGCATCTGAATGATGGGTCGTCTCCTATCACTGGTTTCTTGAAGAGGGTAGGTCACGAAATTTGGAAGTTGTGAGGTGCTGCCTTCGGGTGGCCAGGGTAAGGGTTAATACTGGCTTACCACTGCTGCTTGTTCCCCGGAGTAGTCAAGAGCTCTGCTTCACCTAGGTTAGCCTCTGCTGGAGATGGTGGGCACGGATGATACTCCCCGTCCGGTCCTGTGGAAGACGTGCAGGTGTGCTGGCAGGAACGGGGTTGACAGTCTCAATGGGCTGGTCAGCTGTCCGACTACCAGTGGCAGTGGAACACCGTGGCACAGTAGTTCTACTGCAGGATGGGCAGCTTTGGGAACCCTAATCGGGATGCCAAAGAGGTTGGCAGTAAAGTGAGGCTCTACTAGGTGTCTGGCAGCCTGTGCTTTTTGCCCGCAAGGTTAAGCAGTTGAAGGCTGGTATGAGTTGAATACGTAGGGGATGATTAAAAGCAAGGACAGCAGCTATCCTCCGGGCGTTCCTTCTGCTTCCTCTCGTTGATGGACAAACATCACGAGCGAGACGGTTCTAATGTTCAGCCCTGTAGAGGCCAAGAACTGCCTTGGTCAGTCCTTGTCAGGCCTGGCACCCCCACCGGCGAATTTATATATACTCTCAAGGGAGTGGGTTAGTCGACTTGGTTGACCCAGATGTTTTGCAGTGTCTCTTTCTAGTGGTTGTGGCTCTACTGTATGTATGTCCCTAGCACAGAGGTACAAGGTTCACAGCATGGGTTGCCGTCGAATGTATTGTGTGCGCGCGGTACATGCAGTCCTGGTTAGCGGCTGCCCGCAGTCCTACTCTAGGTCAGTAATCAGTTGCCAAATACACGGTTCCCTGCTGCTCCCTTCCTGTCTGACACCGGGTTGGGGAAAGGGGCACAAGTTCACTTAAAAGCAAGGAAACAGAAGTTAGCTGGAATACATGTATTATTCTAATGAGAATAGAGCACTTTGACCCATACTATCTCCTCTCTAAACACACAATGGGTGTTCCACAGACTGTTTTAAGGGTAAGACAGGTGAAGGGGCCTGTTGGCTGGAAGAGTCTGGCTTTGACAGCAGACGAGAGCAACAATTTAGTAGCTGTGAAAACAACCAAATACTAATTGCAGCTGTTAGTCTTGGGACACTGGGCACCATGTGTGGTGAATTTTGATGGCAACTATCAGGGGTAGCAATGACTCTTCAGCTGCACTGGTAATTAAGGCATCTGAGGCTGAAGGTCCTTGTAGAACTCGGGAATCTCTCGGGAGGACTGTGGCTGTAGTAGAGTATGTTAGCACAACTGGTGTTATGAAACTGGCATTTCTGTCAGGTGTCAACCCATATATATACCTTNGGTCCTTCGTGTCTTAGGCACTTCAGTTATCTTCGGCAGTCATCCTTTGGATTCGGGTCAGGCTGTCATCTCTTAGGCCATGTAGCAGCAGGGTAGCTTGGCAGCTATGCAGGTAGTGTCCATCACTTGCTTAGGGGCAAACACTTGCATGCCAGCTGCTTCTTCACAGTGGTTTTACAATAGGCGGGGGCAGGGATGTGACTTCCTTTTATTTTTTGCATGGCCCCTCTGTATCTGATGTTTCCAGAGAGGTGGTGATGATCTGGACTTGGAGGCGGCCAGTCTGGATTCAATCTCCTTCTGGGTATGTGGCATGTACGAAATGTGAAAGACGTTGAAAAAAAAATGCTAGGAAGTGTCATGCGTCAGGATACAACAAATTGAAAAGGAACAAAATGTGAAACAAAACATTTCATTATAAAATATAGGAGTTTTAATGTTGTTACCCTTAATTAGTACCATCACAATGTGCAAAACTAAAAAAACTGAAAATTTGAAGAAATTGCAGCACAGAAAGTATCAGAACCCAACATTGGCAGATGGAGGAGCGACACTGCAGCAGTACAAGTTGCAGCTTAAGGGGACACAACCACCCCTCCACATGCTCCTTTCTCCCTCACCCAATTGGCTACGAGGAGGGCACAAGGACATCAAACTTTTTGCCATGTAAGTGTACCCTAATGATGATCAAAACTTATACTGCCAAGCTGAATGTTTACATGTATGTCAGCACCACAGCATTGGAGATCATTTATACAAAATAATCATTTTATATGGCACCTTTTAAAGTGATCAATAATAATTTTAAAAAAAAGAGTGAATGTTTAAGATACAGAGGAATAAATATTATAAAGATTAGTTTATTTAAGATTTCCAATAACTAATCACTAAAAACCACATCCTCCGATTTTCCCACGAGATACTTGTGCTTGCCATAAGTTGCACCATGCTTTGGCTTGGAGCTTACATAGCATATTTGGCAACAAATAGGTATCGCACAAGCCCTTCCAGGTTATCAGTTTATTTTTAAAACTTAATAGAAATAAATTAATATGTATTTCAAACAAATCATTTTCCACAAGAATCCATTGGAAATTGACTTTGCGCTGAGTAAAATTTAAACAAACTTGATGTTAAAATATTTTTGGCAAAAAGGGGTGTGCAAGTATACGCTTCTGGGGTACCATTTTAATGTAAGATTTAAGCAACCATTTTCCAGAACTGTGGCACCTCAATTAGGGATCTACTCTTGTAACATCTTACAGATGTAAAACAGTAAACTAAAGAAAAGCTAATAATGTACCTTTCGCTTGTCAACAAGGCCTTGTTTTAAAATAAGGTTGCCCTCCACAAAATTGTGCCAAGGAGTGCTCTTCTGCCTTTCAAACTGTTGCTGAATTTCTTCAGGATTGAGGTCTATGACAGTTGCCTTCTTCTTGGGTCTTTCTGGCTCAGGACTCTGGGTGCGGTCTCCACCTTGCAGATCCAATCCTAGTAACCTCGTCAATTGTTTGTCATCCAGTCCTGGTTCCAAGTGGTCTGGGACCTACACAATGTAGGTCATTTCCAATCACATTTCCATATAACTTACATTTTTTTTCAATTTAACACCTGAAGTTTTTGTCAGCAGATGCTTTATAGGTGCATAATTTTAATGAAAACCCTAAAAGGTGAATATACACACTTGTTTTAAAGGTCATAATTTGAATGAACAATTTTTTTTAAAGGTGGTAATTTGGTGAATGCACATAATTGTTTAAAAATGTTTATAATCTTATTCATTTTGTAATTTACAATAATTATTTCAAATCTGTTGCAACTTATTCTTTTAACATCTGATAGTAACTAAGAATTGCAGTACCAATTGCAAAGTTGTTTCATAAATTTTATACTGAATACAATATATGCATTGTAATAGGTTTAGTTGTACAAAGTACCCTTGCAAGAGACAGAATTACAAATTGGAAAATTTCTCATATGGAAATTACCATTTTTATAACTGCTGCCACATAACTATTGTATAATTTTCTCTCAATCATTCATGTAGCATGGTTCTTTTTATATTTCTACATATAAAGATGTTAGTACAACTGAACAATTTCTGTGTTAAAGCACTATTAACAGTAAAAGCCAAAACAAAGATAGACGTAACACACACATCAGCCATAGGTAATTAATTCTATTATGGTGGCAGAAAATGAAGTCGCACTGAAAATTACCAATTATACCACAAGCAAAACAAAGATTTTTTTTGGTTGATAAAGCAAATTTGTGAGACTGGTAACAGACTTGCCATTATGAGAAACAATACCAACTGTACATTAATACAGTAGGTTTAATTGTCCCAGTCCCACTATTTCGTTACAGCTAACAATCATGTTTCACATGACCATAAAATACAGAATGTGTACAACATACAATTTAAATTTACTGTCACAAATTTACTTTGCCCACAGATCCTCACAAGGCTAATAATGCCACAAGTGTAAAATCATCTTCACATGGCACACAGGAGACTACATGGGGATACTTACTCTATAATGACTTCTTAGCTCCTCGTGCTCAGAGGTGCCTGGAAGGTAGGGGTATATCTGTGGAGGGGTCAGCTTGTAGAGACACTCAAAATTCAAACCAGCAAAGAAATTGTGAGACCTTATTGATGGGTAGCCAGAAACATCTGCTGCACCAAGCCGTTCACTAGGTTCTAGTACCTAAAAAAGGACAGCAATAAATTCAATTTTCAACACCATTATATATGTACACAACAGGTAACCCTGTAAATGACAACAGTTCCTGAAAAATGAAGGTAAACCATGCAAGAAAATGAAGTATTTAAAAAAATGAGCATACAAAAGCACAATTGTATGATTAGGTAGCCAATTCAAACTGTCCATAATGGAATTTTCTGTTTGTAAATGGGACTCTCCACAAAAATATCCAAACAATTAGTCCAAAAAAAGCAGGTAAAAAATAATTTTTTTGTCAGATATAAAATATTACTTAAAATTCAGTGTACACCAACAAATACTTTAACTGTTGATGAAAAAAGTATTTTACTTACATTGCTTTGTTGGGCAACTGAAAAATTAAATGCCCTATTTCTCTACATATTAAAATGAATTTTTTACAAGCATTTCCAGTTCATTACAAACATTAAAAAAATAAGTATTACTGCTGCTAATGACTTATATAACTATTTAAAACTAAATAACCTTTCATTTGTTACATCTATATGTAAACCAAATGGAAAGCTGCTTTTCAGTGATGTATTTAGGAAAAGTCTCACTAGCACAGTAGTTGTACGGTGGTGCAATAACAAGGACACACAAGCATAGTCCGGTGTGCAAGTGTGGATGTGCAAGGTGTAGAAATGAGTAATATGCCTGTCTAGTTCTTAACCAGTCCCCAGTGGATGGGATGTTTCGAATGGGATCCCCACATAGAGAGTGTATGGAGGACACTGTCATGGTGCGGGGCTTTCCTTTCAGTATATACAACATGTCTCGCTGGTCAGGTAGCCGGCTCCACTTAATGCCAGGCTACTCTCACAAAAAAAAAAAATTGCCTGAAGGGGAGCACATGCATATTTACATTGCTTCGGCACGTACATATATGCAGAAAATCCCTTATAGATTAGTACAACAGTTCGTAATTTACTTCAAAGCCATAATATGTTTCGGAAAACCCACACCATTCTTTCATAATTTAAAACTCGCTGTTCGACAAAAATAAATGTGTAATATAATTAAGATGACTTATAATAATATCCAAGTGCTGTAATTACCATTAAGGGACATCTGATAGAATACAAAATTAAAGTACCAGTGAAAATATAGCAGAACACAAAACCATAATTTATGTATGCTGAACCTTGGTATTATGCCAACAAATAGACAATAGGTTGAACTTTATGACATTTGCAAATTTCTCACGCCTTCAGTACCACAATCTTGAAGGTGTAAACAATTTGCTACGGATACTTTGTTGGCTCATTAATTATAACGCAATGTTACAAATGAGGAAACATTTTCATCACATACATTTTAAATTTTGCTCCAAAGTTACATTTTTTAAATTTGTATGTTTGAGAATCAAAATTGTTTAAATCTTAAAAGTTAATTTTAATACAGCTAAAAAAATTTTGTTTAATGTTCTTACCAAACATTTCTCAACAAGATCTCTTGCACTCTGATCAAATCCATCTGGAAACACATATTCCAATTCCAAAATTTTCCTGAAAATCAAGTATTCATTCCTAGAGAAACAGAAAAAAAAAATCTTTAAGTAACTGTCACATAACATGCTACCTTTCAACACAAGATGCATATAAAACCTCTTACTGAAAATAATACAGACCACAAGTCCGTTATGAACTCGCATGTTTCCACTCTAAAGCTACAGAAATCTGCCAGCGTGTATCTTTACTTCATACCTCCATTTTAAACCAGTCCTGGCTTCTTTCCCTTTTTTTACTATCTGTTACAGCCACCTGTTTCTTGACCTTTATTAAAGTCTCTATCACAAGTACTTTACCACCAACAACTTCCTCACAAATATCTATTCTGTTTTACATGTACATGGTGAAACTATTCCATTTGTCAGTACAATTTTGCAACTCCCACCAGCACATTTCACTGCCAATGCTTCTGTAATCAAAACATTTTTTTATCCAATGTCACTAACCAGTGAAACCTCTAATAGAAATCTCATGGCACCTGAATTTTTGCAGTCTGTAAAAATGAGGTTTTTATTAAAAGATGTTTGCAATATTGTAAAAATTTAAAAATGAGACATTACCAAGATGGCTTGGTTTTACCAGTAGACTTCACATTACACTATAATAAAAATGAATTTTTTTATTATGCATACAAATTAATATTAAATTCCTTATCTCGCTTAATAGTGAATAAAAACAACTTTGTATCAATGAGGATGTTGTATTAAAAGGGTTTTTATTAATAGAACTTCACTGTATAAGTGTACACAGGTAGTCCTATCCAACACCCTTCACACAAATACTGTACTACTAAAATAACAGCCACATTGTTTCATGGCCAGGAATCAAAACCCTCCATGGAAAAGTAAAAATGTGATATTGTAAGGAAAACCCTGTCAATATGGGACAAGAATTACTTTTGTTTCACAACTACACAATTTACATTAACCTGCCTTTCCGAGAAGGTGTCTACAACATACAAGAATAAGAGTGTGTTGCACATTGGCCTAGTCATGCATCAGAGATAATCTGTTTGTACTAGCTCAGACATTTATTAAGTCCTCAGTATCTAAACACATTCCCAACTAATGAAATGTCTACAGTCACTGTCTACTATATTTTTTCCAACACAGAAACTATTACTCTACAAATTTAGACATTGTAACTAAGCACTTAAAACTTTCACGTTCACCGATTTCTAAACAAAATTTAAATATTACAGAAAGAAAAAGCTTGACAGTGGTACTGAAATTAAAATACTCAAACTTATGACCAAAAAGTAGAAATTAAAAAGCAGCGTATTAATCATTTTAATAAAAGACTCGTTCTATAGTGAAAATGCAGATCACTTGCTACTACTAAGCAAAAATTTTTGAGTGAACCATAATCATATTTGGATAAATACAGTAGATGTAAAGTAAAAATATTTTAGGATTTCCCCACACTCCTGTTATTGCAGGTTGTCTGGCACTACCTTTAAGCTGGCCCTTCCCTGCTTCATTCAACATTTGCTGCCATCCTTCAGAGACTGTTCTGACATACTGTCAAACTCAGTCTACAACAAGTGTCGCAAATCTTATGTTTTTTTATTATTGCCTCTTGCAGTGAAATGTATTTCAGTCCATCCATTTCCTCATTGCATTTTCTATTATGCAGAAACCACATCTGTGGCTTGCAATTCCTGCTTGTGGTTCACACAGCAGTGTGTTCAACACAAGGAATAAATTTAGAAATTGCTTTACAAGTTTGCAAATTAACTGCCCCACATAGATATTATTTACTACAGTAAAGAGTTTCCACAATCAGTGAAAGAAAAATGAAGATACATGTGTAATTGCAATTACAGTTGTTCAGTAACTCTAATGATGGTGGATAAGGAAATATCAGATTTTTCCATCAAATTTTACCAGCAAGTCAATTTCTAGCAATTGCACTTAGCTATCTTCAGTATTATTAAACACTACGTTGGTACAACCTAACAACCTGAAATACCAGTTCAAATATACTGTGAAACGTAATTGCAGGCCTTGTAATTCACAAAGTACCTTCACCAGGCATTGTCAATGACCAAGTCTATAAGTCTAATAATCACTTTTGTAGTATGGTAGTTACATTTTCTAGAGTATTTCACAGTAAAAAACAAACACCCAAGCTGTGATATTGATCACGATTATTTCTTAAATTCTGAATGCAATGCTCATATACTCCATTTCATGTAAGTTCACTAATTTTTTACAATTCTAGAAGTGCAGCATGACGACAATGCAGTCGTCTGCCACAGCTGTTTTATCTATGAAGAAGTGTGTAAACAAATGCTATGGTCAATGTAGGTTACCATTCCAGCTTACTTTATTTTTGTTATGTAAAGTTAAACTGGTGGAGCTCTGTTTATTTTATTGCAGGTGGATGGGGGTTGGGAGAAGCTAGTTTAATATCTTCATTAGACTGCATTGTTTTGCAGCACTTCTTACGAGGTGGTATTAAATTTAGTGGAACAGTGGAAAATTGTTTGTACGAAAGTTATATTCAAAATAATTAAAACCTACAGAGGTTTAACCTAAACAAAAATTGTGATAAATATTATGTTGTTTGTACCAATGTGAATAATAAACATATCCGTATGTACGTAGATATTTTTGACTAAACAAACCTTACACTTTTGGACTTTCCATATAATAAACATTACTTTTACACTACTAAATAGCATTGAAATGGTGGTTTTCTATACCACGTACATTTCAAACATTCTGAAAACCATTTCAAAATACATTTACAAAACACACTGACTTACGGTTCATAATTCCTATTTGCAACTCCTGAACACATGTTCTGTGGCAATCCTTGGACGCGTATGTCTGTCATTGGTATGAAATAATTAGCCGAATCATTCAGTAAACACGATGCTTCAATGGTTTCCCGAAACTAATAAACTGCGGAATCAAAATACATGTTGGCGCTTCATGATGGTACTGAAAATGGCGGACCAAGCCATACACGTGTCAATAATATTATATTTCGCACAATAAAACGCACTAAAAAGTCACCCCTACAACCAACTATGCTTAATGAATGTGAATACAAAAATCAGTAAGTACAGATACAACATACAGACAATACCAGTAAGGTACTCTCAAAATACGACAAAAAAGATTACGTGCACAATGGTGTTCACAGGAGTGAGAAAGTTTCACGGTTCGTAACTGTCAGCATGCTCCGCCGTAACTGCTAAATATATTATTTTAACCAAATCGATGAAATTCAAAAAAATTGTACATTACTTTAAAAACATAATTTAAACCACAAATTTTGCAAGTATAATTTAAGTTTTAAACTACAACCTTCAGTTCTGAGTACTATTTTCTTCCATAATCATCAAAATCGCCAACAGAACATACATCATGCAACAATTCATCAGCTGATACAATAGTTTGTAAATGAGAGCATTTACTGTTTGCATAATGTGTAGGTTGGTCACATTGTCAAAATTTAGTCTACTTATATGAAATGCAGTATACCTACGATCTTTACAAACTGTTTGAACTTGGCTGTAGTTTCCATGGAAAGTAAAATAAAATTGTAAAAATGTTTGGCTACCAATTAACAATTTATCCTCGTGTCTTGTACTGGTTTAAGTCGCAACAATCTGAGACTGCAGGTTCATCACATCGGCAATATCGGAAAAAGCTCGTAAACCATATTGGCTCACCTCCGGTTGAAATAAATGTAGTCAGTCACTATTTCAGCTTATTTCTGGCATGCTCAACACAACTAGCTACAAACAAATTATCTACATTACCTTGTGGCCGATAACCACACTTGTGTTTCTCTGCATAATTCACGTATGAAAATCTACATTTTGAGTGAAAAATGGCACACCGAAACTAAATCAATTTGAGATAGTTGCAAACTAACCACTGCTGTCTTCCCTAGTTTCTTTTTACCCACTCATTCTGATAATCGTTAGCACATGACTGAAAACACTTCTTATGTTTGCCCCCAAACCAAAGCTCGCTAAACTACAAATAAATCCATCTTCAAAGATGAAATTTAAATATTTTGGCATATTATATAAAAAATTTACAGTGGAATCAATTGCAACACTAAACTTAATATTCAAATACAGTGTGAAAAATCTACAACCAATAAACTTCAGAATTGACAAAAAAAAAATTTCAAGGATTCTTTGAAAAATAACACTACTAAGTTACATTAAAGACAATGTTTACCTACGTCCCTCTAATAAACACATGCACACCTGTAACCTCTAGCTTTTATTGCGTTTGCGTTGTGTTTATTTAATTATGCAATACTGAATTTTGGTCCAACCTGGAACAAAATATGACCACATTATTTCTAGCCTAAATTAAGTGATTCCGAAACACAAATAGCATGAAAGATTTGTGTTCAGGGTTGGTCTTTAAATTTTTATGAAAAATGTAATTTACATACAATTCCCAGCTTTACTAACTAGTTTTTTTATTTTAAAATATTATAATATTTAAATCTTTCTTTTAGAACTTTAACAACATGCTTAGAGCCTGAAATATTCAAATTCCAGATATACAATTAATTTTGGAAAATTTAAAGTAATAATTTGCTTTCTCTTAATACTTGCTTTATAGACTGCAAATAAATTGAGAAATACATTTTAAAATTTCGCAACAAAGACATTTAGATGAAAATTAGTGCAGTTGCAATTGTTCCGTATGACGAACTAGTTCCCATTGTTCAAAATTCCCACTTCAGAAAATGGGGACTAGCATGTTTTGATCAATGCATAGCACAAGGAAACAGTAGCAAATCCTTCCACCACATAATTTTGCCCCTCCCCACAACCACAAATGGCCAACCTCGCCTCATGCTACAAGTCATTAAGACTTGTGGCGAGAACCGCAGTCTCCTCTGGCTAGATATGCCTAGTAATAATGCAAGGGAATCTGCAGACAACATACCTTGCTCTAAATGGAGGGAGACCAGCCACCATTTGATACACAAGGCAGCCAAGAGCCCACAAGTCAGCACTTTTTGAAGCATACTTGTCTCCGAGCAGTTCAGGAGACACATACTGCGCAGTACCAACAAAACTGTTTTTTCTTTGCGCCTGTGGCTCACCTAAAAAATTGTTTTAAAGTGAATAATTAAAATTTAAAACTTCTGAAGAAAATATTTTGACATGGTTTCTTAAATACCAAAACAATCTCTCTCCACTTCATTACTAAATTCTATTTAATGAATTTTTACACAACTTAATGCACTATATTTAGCCTAGATAGGGTTGCCACATTTTAAAAAGGAAGAAAGAGGACACGTTTGTTAACATCTACATTAACCACTGATAGCTATGATGAATGTTATTTTAAAGATCAGATTCCTCCCCTATTTGCCACAGAAATTTATGTACTTTGTTTATATATCATTCATTCACCTTTCAAATCATCTCTACCTATTCTAAAACAAGAATACTTCTGTCACTTTGCAGGAAATGTACATTTTCTTTTCAGTACTTAGTTCCTTACAAACACTTGCAACAAATCATTAGTTTGGAAAAGACTGATTATGATCAAGACGTTTCCACACGTAAAAAATTCTGATTAGAAAACCAAGACATTTCACCAAATTGTAAAATCCCACCCAGACAAATTCTAACCATAAAAACAGGGATATGTCTGGGAAAAACTGGATATATGGCAACACTAGCTAAAACCACTTAACCAATCAGAATTTTACACACACTACAATGCAAAATAACTTTAAAATTAAAAATACGCACAAAAGAAAAAACCTAGTAGAATGCCACCCAGAACATCTTATAAAAGAAGGTAAGGTAGAATTAAGAAGCACACTGCCTGTTTTTGACAGCTACTAAAACAAAATTCTACAATGAATGCCACACTGCCTGCATGTGTTTATGGTTTAAAAAATAAGCGAATTTTGGATTTCTGTTAACATAACCTTTAGATTTTTAATTAGGATATTTTTAACAAATTTGGTTTGCTAGTGCACTTTATTATATCAAAAATATACATTTCTGTTTACTACCTTCAGTTGCATTCACAAACCCTGTTCACAAATAATTATAAAATGTGTCTGCATTTTAATGTTACACATTCCTTTTTAGAATATTTTATATAGGTCACAAAGAACATTTTCCATGAAGTGTCATCTTACAACACAAACCAATACATTTTAGCATTAATGCTATAATATACCATTAACAAGGCCATCATTTTTTTGACCTCTCCACTCCATGAGCACAAACTTGAATTTTAATACAATACTACCGAATTACTATTCATACACAGCTGCCAACTTTACTGGTGGCATGCCAGTTAATATGTCCACAGAATAAATGCAGTAACACACAGTTTTTTTTTGTTCCACAGGTTGATTTGAAAATTTCTCAATGGACCATGAATCAGATTTATGTACAACTAACTGTGACCGCAGCTCCCCTCGCATGGACTACGGAATTATTGTCGAGTTATTTTTTTTAATTAAGTTGAACTTTACTTAGTGTTAATCTTCTATACTCTGTACATATTATAAAACTAAACGTCTCTGTGAATTAAATTGTAAAAACACTTAGTATTTCTCTGTTATAGGTAGATATATGCTAATACGGAGTTTTTTTTTAGGTCTTTCTATTCTACACAATTCTCTACTACATGATATTGTTCCATCTTTAACGGTTTAGACAGCGTATTGCAAGAGAGTGTGCTGGCGGCAAATTTTTTTCTTGCTTGATTCACTATTATAGTTAGTAAATTAGTTGAGATATTTTCTCGCGATAAAAAGTAGCCTGTGTCACTTCCTGGCACTCCAAATATCTCTGTACACAAAAATCACGTCGTTCCATTGAGACGTGAAAGAAGGACAAACAAACAAACCAACACACTTTCGCATTTATAATATTAGTTTAAAAAATATATACTTACTAGCTTTTACCCGCGGCTTTGCTCGCATGGTTATAGTAACCAACTTATAGGGAGAAATAACAGTATTTGTTAGTAACAGACACTGATCATAAACACAGAACAGAGCACTAACAAGGTCATTCCTTGGTGCTAAAATAGCTCTTTTACATAGCCACTGGTCGTCATTTATACTTCTTTGTAGATCTGGGTAAACTCTAGCAATCGGTTCCGTATCGCACTGCACCAAATTACTAAAATCCCCATTAGTGACACACAGCACACTCTGCATCTGTTTCTAACCACCCATCTCAAATTTTTAAAAGTGTATCAGCATAATGTCCTGTATCAACATCATTTTAGAGGTGCACTCTCATATTTGTCATCAAGCTGAATTTCTTGACATTTGTCCATAAGCTTACGACTTGATACAGGTTTTGATTTCATCTGCAGGTGTGCCCCTCTGAATCACCGGTAGAGTTTGGCGGAAGTCACCATCCAGTAACAACCATTCCTCCCATAATGTCTGCATTGTTTCGTATATCCTGTAGAGTTCGGTTTAGGGCATGTATCGCTTTTTTGTGCGACATTGTGCTTTAGTCCCACACTAACAACTTACATTGATGCAGCATTGTACCCCAAGCGCTACTTTTACTAAAAAAAAATTTCCTAAGGGAATGAGATATTTTTTTAGGATAAAAAGTAGCCCATGTCACTTCCCAGCCCTCCAACTATCATTGTACAAAAAATCACGTTGATCCGTTACTTTGTTGCGACGTGAAAGGACAAACAAACACACTTTCGCATTTATAATATTAGTTAGGATGTATGCCCACTCTCCTCCTCAGACCCCTAAACAAGAGCGGATGGCTAGTGGGGACAATCTTATAACTACCACCCTGCAGTGTTAACTCACCTGTGTTTGTCTGTTCAGTCTCCTCGCTCACTATTTTAGCAGACCCAAAATCTGTGATCAAGATGTGCATCTTGTCATCCAGCAGTATGTTTTCCGGTTTCAGGTCCCTTCAAATAAATAAAAATTGGTCAATATATATATTTTTTTTAAATAGACAAAGATTGCAAACTACAACCATCTTTAACTTACCTGTGTATAAGACCAAGACTGTGAAGATGTTCCAGTGCTAACAAGACCTCCCCTGCGTAAAACCTTGTGCAGGTAATGTCGAACGATCCTACTTTGTTGATATGTGGTAGAAGTTCACCATTTTTGGCATATGATAGTACAAAATCTGGGAGGGAGAGTTAAGGAAATAAATTACAATCTTATGCAGGCAAAACTATCCACCTAACAGGACTTTACCCCTTAAAAGTATTACAGTTTCTCTGCTCTTTAAACTGTGTCATAATGCAGAAGAGTTGTCAAAAATGGTTAAAAAGAAGTTCACAAAATCAGTAACCACTTCATGAAAAAACTACTAAGAGGTAAACAAAATTTCAAGTATAGGCTGTTCATGGTAAAGTGAGCAGTTTTGAGGCCCTAGTTACTTTCTTTCTTTCAGCCAATTTTTATCCTGTAATCACCTTTTTAAATAAATATTGCCATGTAAGTAATAAACAGTGTGTATATTCCTCTGCACATTGAAGTTAATTTCTAAAGCTAAAATAAAATATACTTATTTACCATTATTCCAAGTGAGAGGGCTTTCAAAAGTGCTCACTTTACCATGAATAGCCTACATTAGACGGTACATATAACCCTCTTTCTAAATTCAGAGTGCAGTGTTCAAAGTTATGTGGACTATTGTTGCCATTCATCAAATTATATCAGTGCAAACCATATGCACCTCTGAAACTTATTGGGATAAGTTGGTTAAATAGGCAGACTCTTCAGAATTTTCAACACTTGTCAATGCTGGTGTTAGTACATATTGTATATACCTTATTGTGATAAAAGGATACATAGCCTGTCAACATCTTGAAATGTACAATAAAGCTTCACAAAAAAAGGTGCAGTTGGTTTGACACACGAGCTTAGCATGTGGAGAACTTCTTTTTCCCGTTTAATATACTTTGCCTTCTTCTCTCTCATGATATGTCTTTTATCACATACTTTAACTGGAACAAAAAAAAAAACATTTGCAGGATAAAAACTTACAGTGCCAATGAGTGGAAATAATTTACCAACAGGTTATGAAAGTACTCACTAGCATACTCCTTATTGGTGTGGATGTCCATGGCCAAATACACGGTGGAAAAGCTTCCCTCCCCAATCACTTTGCCAAAGACGTAGTCTTTAGGAGTCATCTTTGGAGGCATCTGATTTTGTGCAAGTCTCGTAGTCTGCTGCACAGCTGCAGTGGTGACTGTGTGTGGTGGCGACATTACTGCGGTGCGCACCTGCTCTGGTGACGACAGCACTGTTGGAACACGCTGGAACACAAATTCTCGTGCAGTGACCATCGTGTGTAACAATTTGGCAAGTGAAAGTTATCTTTGAACTAATTTACTAAATTTTGCATTAATGTTACATCTTGAATAGTAGTATTTATTTGATCAAATTAACTTTAGACTACAATTTTCCATCAATATTGTTAAATGTTCCCTTGTCCTGTCCCATTCAAGCGAGTGGGGCAGTGTGTCAAAAGTAAAGTGGTAACCAGAGGAATGTGCACAGATTTACAAAGGAGTACTGCTACCATCTTCTGCCATTGAGGGGACAGGATGTCCTGGTTTATCGTTGCAAGAATGTTCTGGTCATTGTTGTGGCAAGGAGCGAACTTGACTGGCAGGTAATAAACTCAACTGCTCTGGATAGGTGAGTGACAAAACATTTGGAATTATGGCAATAGACAGATTTACACTAATTATTTACACATATTCAGTGACAAGGACTTTAATTAGAATTGAGATAGACATAAAATATTGTGCTCATGGAGAATAACGAGCGTAATAGTGAAGATAGGTAGTATATTCTAAATAATAGCTGTGTGAATATTTATAGCATTATAAATAAACTAAAAATTTAATTCTTATATTTTACAAAGACCTCACAAACTCTTGATACACCCCTGGCGTCTTGCAACAGTAATCACAAAATTTGTAACATTTCTGAGCACAATAATTAATCAACCTCATATATAATGACTACCACATTCACAAAATAATTACAAACTATACACATTTGTGTGAAAGCACTATGAAGAGCCATGACAGGTGTGTTCTTTTCATTAATCAAATGTGATTTTTAAGCATGCAGATTTACATTGTAAAATTCAGAATAAAGGAAATTAGAAGGCTTTTAACAAACCAACCCATTCTTTTGACTAAGTGAAGGGTAATGTAAAAGATTTTTTAACTATTATTAATCATCAGCAATATAGGTTCTCAACATTAACTATTTTGAGGTTTATAATTACATATCAAAACCAAAAGACTTTTGTAGTTTAATGCATATGCAGAAAATCCAACAATACCAGACCGTAAAACATGTTAACTTCTCCTTCAGTCTGTTAAAAGCATTGATTTTAAAAAACAATGTGTATATGGAGGTGCACATTTACATGTACACACGCACAAACCATTCTTATAATGTCTATACCTTCAAGTCATCAGTTCACAGACAATCAATTTTACAATTCATTTGGTCACAATTGCTTAATCCATGCTAGGTGTTAAAAAAATAAGTGTTAATTTCCTTTGCCCAACTGGCTTTAACTTCGGAACATTTAAGTATGACAAATTCACTACCTCGGACATTTTATAAATACAAATTAATTCTAAATTATATCAAGAGTCAAAACTGAATAAAAATGTTTTTATTTTCCTTATATTAATTCCTTTTCTTGTAATTTAAGATGAATTTAACCCACATTTTTTGTTCATATTTATGACTGTACATATGAACAAGTTAACCCCAAACACTTCAAAAACTTACCCTGAGAAAATAAATTTAAAAATCATAACTTTGTGAAAATACACCCTAAATCACACGAGCTGTTTTTAAAAAAGACAAAATTGCATAAATCAATATGGTTACTCCTCGCTTCCTTTATTATAAAACAGCTGTACAGTGTATTTTATACACTAATTTTCTTAAATTTTCACATTCCAAGTATTTTGTACCTCTGATTTAGTTGGCACAATGAAACATTTTATTTAAAATCTCAAATTCACTTCATTATATGCCCACAATATTAGCTCATTTTAAATAACTACAATGAAGTTTATCCCTCCAATATAATTATATCTAAAATTATTTATTTACTGCAACCATTTTTTTCATCAGTTTTAATACACAAAATTGATTCCTTACCAAAACACAAAATCATTTTGTAGAAGACTTTAAACTAAATATTACAAAAAAGCAAACTAAATATGTACCGGTACCTTTTCTCTCTTAAAAATTATACAAAAGATCAGAGTAGGTTGAGCTGAAGAAAATGTTAATCAAAATGAAAAATATCTGTGATAAATTAAAAATTCTTGCCCGTTATACTTATTTGCTACACAAAAATTTGTAACATGAAAACATAAAAAAATTAAGTTTAAACGTGTGTACACTACTTAAACAGGTGCCAAGGTAATTTTCATCATTACCAACTCTCTTTTAGGTCACTCTTAAAACGTACAAGTTTAACAAAATTTCTTTGATGTAGGAGAGAGGTGCAGTTTTGTAAAGCAAGTTCCAGGCAACCAATTGTTTTATAACTACACAACTTCTCATTACTCATCTATACAACACAGCAGCATTCCTTAATATTAAACCAAAACAGGGCCCGTTTTCCCCACCAAATGTAGCAAGTCTTAGTTTGCCAAGAAGGCCTGTCTGCACATACCTTGGAATGCATTGTGAGCATAAAATGAATATATGTATGACTAAACAAAAATCAAGGGTGAATAATAAGTTAGTGTGATGTGAGAATAATTTTAAACAAGCACAATTTGAGTATTTCGTGGAGTTTAGCACTTCAACCCGTGTGGCAGACATGGACACCCACCCAGCAGCATTTTCGGAAATCCACCAATGGATACATTAGTGGAACTGGTGGATACATTGATTCAACTGAACTCGACCCAAACATTAGTTTCCGAATGTCCAGTGTACATCGATGGATACACTGGTGAATTTCCGAAAGCGGTGCAGTCTCGCCACGACAGACCAGCGCAAGTAAACACATAAGAGCAGATGCAGTAAAGGACAGGTCTCAGAAAATGGAATTGGGAGGGGCAGCGACACAGTAATTTAGAACCATCTAGATTTACCTCTCAATGCAGGGTACGATCAGCAGGCAACTTGTCCAAAGGAGGTCTTATTTGAAATCTTACGTTTTCTTGGTTTTTTCTTATTCTTTAAAGGTTTTTATTTGTTTTTCCAAGCGTTTTTGTAGTTTATTAACTTCTATTCCTTAAAATCCATGCAGTNGGGGGGGGGGGGGGGGGGGGGGGGGGGGGGGGGGGGGGGGGGGGGGGAGGTTACACTGACTAGCATTAACGGTACTGACGTGTTAATAAAAAGTACTAGGAGAAAACCACAATATAATAAAATTAATCAGTTTACAGGAATTACATAATTTATCACAATTAAAACTTTACTAATAATTCTAATACTAATTTTGACCACTTTATTAGGGGGGAAATGGAAGTGAGGAGGGGTTGCAATACCCCAACCTTCCCCTCATTGCCTATTTCGCTAGTAAGGTCTACACCTTTATCTATTTATATGAATCAGTTTTCAACAGCATGTACTGTATTGGATTTCTCATACAATAATACTAAAAATATATCAATAACATAATACTAGAAAAGGCATATAAACATGTTGGGCTCCAGTAAAAAGCTAATGGATATTACACAAAAGCTTGTGTAGGACAAAGCCCAAATAAAAATACGGAATGTTGAAACATATACAGGATTTCTCAAATTAATGTTTACACTCTTGACATGCTAGAAAAACTATTCAATACAATCTGCTGGGACTAGATGTACACTGGAGAGCCAAAAACACTGGTATAGGCGTGCATATGCAAATAACAGAGGTATGGGAACCAACCAGAGTAACGTGATGTGGTCGGCAGCGCCTATATAAGACAACAAGCGCCTGGCAAAGTTGCTAAATCGGTTACTGCTGCTACAATAACAGGTTATTAAGATTTAAGTGAGTTTGAACGTGGTGTTATAATCTGCGCACAAGAGATGGGACATAGCATCCCCGAGGTAGCGATAAACTTTGGATTTTCGCGTACAACCATTTCACGAGTGTACAGTGAATATCAGGAATCCGGTAAAACATCAAATCTTTGACATCGCTGCGGCCGGAAAAAGATAGTGAACGAACGGGACAAACGAGACTGACAAGCATCATTAAACGTGACAGACGTGCAACCCTTTCTCAAATTGATGCAGATTTCACTGTTGGGGCATCAACAAGTGTCAGCATGCAAACTATTCAACAGACCATAATTGATATGGGCTTTCGGAGCCGAAGTATCACTCGTGTGCCGTTGACTGCACGACACAAATCTTTACGCCTCGCCTGGGCCCGCCAACACCGCCATTGGACTGTTGATGACTGGAAACATGTTGCCTGGTCTGACTAGTCTCGTTTCCTATTGTATCGCGCAGATGGACATGTACGGGTATGGAGACATCCTCATGAATCCATGGACCCTACATGTTAACAGGGGACTATTCAAACTGGTGGAGGCTCTGTCATGGTATGGGGTGTGTGCAGTTGGCGTGAAATGGGACCCCTGATAAGCCTAGATACGAATGACAGGCAACAGATTCGTAAGCATTTTGTCTGATCACTTGCACCCATTCATGTCCATTGTGCATTCCAACGGATGTGAACAATTCCAGGACAATGTGACACCCCACACGTTGAGAGTTGATACAGAGTGGCTCCAGGAACACTCTTTTGACTTTAGACACTTCCATTGGCCACCTAAATCACCAGACATGAACATTATTGAGCATATCTGGGATGTCTTGCAACATGCTGTTCAGAAGAGATCTCCACCGCCTCGCACTCCTATGGATTTGTGGACTGCCTTGCAGGATTCATGGTGTGAATTGCCTCCTGCATACCTTCAGAGATTAGTTGAGTCCACGCCACGTCGTCTTGCGGCACTTATGCGTGCTCGTGGGGGCCCTAAAAACGATATTAGGCAGGTTAACCAGTTTTTTTGGCTCTTCAGTGTATTTGATGCCTTAAGGACAATGCTGGGTAGCAATTACAGTAACTCAATGTTTGGACACCTGAAAATTCTTGCAAAATACACACACACACAGTATTTATACATATTGTGTAAAAAAAATTATCTTTCTAATTAGTAAAGTTCTAACCCAAATAGTCCATAAAAAAGTCACTATGGAATGTCCAATACATTACTTAACTGTTAATTACTTACAACATTATGTACACAGTCACTTTAATATTTGGACACAATGGCAACTATAGCATACCTTTATTGGAATTACCTAAACCACACCTAATAGTTGGTAGCAAATCATTTTGGGTCAATAAAACGCCTGTAAACATTTTGGTATACTTGCAACCAGTATACTGAGAATAAATGCCTAACCAAGCCGTCTGTAGTGTCTTCTTTAAATTGTCTTCTGACTTAACAGGCATGGTGCACATTTTGTCGTCCAGTTCATCCCATAGGTTCTTTATGGGATCCAAATTGGAATGGGAGGATGGTTTTCAAGCACTTTGGGGCAATTATGTAGGAGCCATTCCCTTAGAATATGGGCTTTGTGCTTGGGATCAGTGTCTTGGTAAAACTTAAAATTATCTCTGATCCCTCATTTTTCTGCACTTTTGTGTAACGATCCTTTACAAATGTTGAGAAACCTCAGTCATTGTCCTATTAATAAACACTAGTTCACCAACTCCGGCAGAGAACATTTACCCCCATACCATCACATTCCCATTGCAATGCTTTACTGTGGACTGAAGGTTCTGAATATCGAGCTTCGCATTTGCTTGTCGCCACACTACAACTTTCCCATCAGACTCATACAGGTTGAACTTCAATTTGTCCGCGAATAACACATCTTGCCATTAATGTACATTTATATGAAGATGCAAGTATACAAATGCAAGCCTCTTACGCTTAGTCACCTTACTGACGATAGGTTTTCTCCTAGCTACCCTTTCATTGTATCCTTCTTTCCTCAACACACATTGAATAGTTTCAGGATGTACGTACTTACCCGTTTCTTCCCGAAGTGGTGCTGCTAGTTTCTGTGCACTTATTTCTGGTTTCTGCTTTATCTTGTAAATCTATTTACATATGAATTTTTTAGATTTACCTTTTTGAGCCACAGACTTAATCCTGTCTTTCTCAAATCGTCGCACTGTCTCTAACACTGTACTTTTGTTAATATGAAGTAATCTGAAAATACCTCAGTAAGATAGTCCCTTCGCATGGTGAAATATCACCAGCTGCCTTTGCTCAAAGGTTGTATTAAGACTTTTACGGTCCATCGCTCTACTGATGCTCACAACTACCTGTTCAAATGGCTTTACACGAACTAAGTCCCAACAGCAGAAACTTATTTTAATTGTGCTATAATTTCTCTCTGTGTCTATATAAAACCGAATTTTAAGACAGCTGTCCAAATATTAAGTGGCCCTGTATGTACGCAGTGTCATAAATAATTAACAATTATGTGATGTATTTGACATTTTATAGCTGATTTTTTGTAGACTATTTGCTATGGAACTCTCCTAATTAGGAAGATGATATATTTGTTACACAATATGTATAAATACAGTTTCTATATGTCTATCTTTCAAGAATTTCAAGGTGTCCGAATATTAATGTGAGTCACTGTATGTTGTCAGTTCTGTTTGCAGACACGAGTGACAGCAATACATTTGTATAGGTAAGGGCGAAGGTGACAAAGTTTTATTTTGAGCAACGTAAGTGGACTTTGCAGTGTTACTGGAAATTTGAGAACATGATTGAGGTGCAGAGACAATTGAGGGCAGAATTCAATACTGCACCACCACCACATGTAACAATGACACTATTATGTGGCAAGAGAGGGATGGAACTGTAGATGAAGTGATGTGAAGAAAGGATGATGAGCACTACAACGAACAAATGCAGTGTGGGGACTGTGTTACACACAGTCACACGTTCCACCCGGAAGTTTAAGTCCATATGCAAGCTGGGAGTGAGTCAGGTGGCAGGTAAATCAAGTGGCCATAGCATTTAAAAGCCAGTAAAGTGGAGGCCCAACATTCCCACTTACTTCATACTATCTTAATGATGCTATGATTGAAGACGGAGAGAGGCTTGCTAAATTTTGTTAAGTGGGTTGTTAACGTGTGCAACGACAAACATTTTACTAACAAGACTGTTTGGTACAATCCAGCAACCTTTAAATTGAATGTAACTGCCAACCGCCACAAATGTATGTACCGGGCTGATGAAAATCCCTACATTGTTTTAGAGCAAGCAGTTTATCTTCCTGGGTTAACAGTGATGCTGTATGTCTGCCGAAGGACTTTTAGGGCCATTTTCTTTGATAGAATGGCAATAGGAGAAAGTTACCATTCCATGTTGCAGGAAAACATTGTGCCAGCTGGTCACTAACTCTGTTCAGATGACGATGGCTTTTTCCAGCAGGACGGTGCACTGTCACATTAACATCGAGATGTATGTACGGTCGCTCCTGGATTAAACATTTGTTGGAAAGTGGATAGGTCGCCAAGGAAATTAATATTTTTTTATCTGTGGGGAACTAATGAACACTGGACGCCATGAGAAAGGTAATTGTGACCACCTGTGAATCAACTCCCACGGAAACAGTAGCTACCGTTTGTTGTTCTGTTCTACAGCATTGTAGACTGTCTTGCTTCTACAGGCTGGCATTTTGAACATTTCTAACTGTTGTTAACATTCGCAGACACCAAATAATAGTTTCTCTGTTATCCCCTTTCAAAGAGTGTAAACATTAATTTGGGACATCAGATACACAAATCAGTTATGATATGCCAGCTATAGTTGGAGAGTCATTCATGTGTGTAATGATATATATACATTTAATAAATAGCTGGCATAATATGAAATATTATGTACACTATTTAGGTGTTCATGGGAAATACTTAGTGTTTCTTGACGAGTAGCGACTAGCGAGCAGTCCCGGCACAGCGAGCCGGCGGGCGGGCGAGTGACCTCAAGGAACAAGTGCAGTCGACCTTCAGAGTCCAGGGTCGCCCTCCCTCCCGACGTGGTCGGCGGAAAAAAACGGGTGCAGTGTTCGCGACTGGCTGCGCGACTGCCACCTCTTGGATCACACCACGTGATGATCGGAAAACGGAACTNGGGGGGGGTATGAATAAAATAATTTATAGAACGACGGACAGCAGTTAAGGAGCTTGAAACGTGCTGCAGCTTCTTTGAAAATTGCGTTATTTTGGCGAAACTACTAAACGTGTGTCCAATGCGTTACCCACAAAAAGAAAATACATTCCAGACGATGACGGAATGGTACTTCTAAGATATTACGCACAATGGAAACATTTTCATGCGCTCTAACATAACCAAACACGACTTTTTTCAGACTGCTTTATATGGAAATATAAGAACCAGATACATGCGAAACTACGGCAGAGACATGCATTGAACTTTTCTACAGGATCGCATCCAATAAAATTATAGGGTCACAGTTTAGTCACGTTCAGGCGCGTCGTCCACGGAAAGACTGCACGCCAGTTGGACGTCTTACACGGGACGATGCCGCTGCTCCATACTTACCACACTTCATCCTCATCGACTAAAGGCCTCTTTGTTAAGAGCCGACAAAATCACTTCACCGCTTTGCATACGCTGGTCGGCTTTACCGTGGCGCTTCAGAGATTTTTTCCTCACACAAACATACCCCTCACTAGGTGGCAACTTTAAACTACACAAATACTGCATACCACATTACAGACTCCGAAAAGAGACTAACTTGAGACCTCCGGTGTTTTTGCACAGTGTACATCTCGTGACCGCAAGGTTCGCTGGTGGAATAAGGAATTATTGTGTGGATGCGCGGTATATGGGAATTCTTCTAATGATGAAATTTCAACAATTTGCACCGAAGTAACTATGCACGTTCTAACATATGTTGTCCAGAAACTGATCCTCAGGATGAAACCTCGAAACTCAATTATACTATACGATGACAAGCAATAACAAATAAAAAGCATGGAAACAGATCATACCTAATATTATTTAACAAAAAAAGTTGGCCGAGTGGAAAAACATTTTGTATACAAATATTGTACCCTATTGTCTCATTCCGCCCTCAGCTCACGTAACTTACCCGTACAGTCTTGTTAGGGATGAGAACTGGCGGTGGCCTAGGAACAGTGCTGCTGTGGCGCGGTTCAAGTGAGAAGACTCCCCGCCAACCAACTGAGCGCGGCCCCTTCCCCCTGCTCGGGAACACGTGTTCGCCGAGTGATATAGCCCGCGGCCCGTGACGTCAATTGCACCTTGTGTCGCCGTGCCGTTACGCGTCACCGGCGCGCAATTAACGCGCCCTCCCATACGCAACACTGTTTTGTTTCACCACGCGAGCTCCGTGGCGACCTGCCGTTACAGATTATGGCGACGCATTTCGAGCCTCGGGCACGTCACTGCCATTATCAATGTCCGCTTTGGTTACGTGATCACTAATGCCTTCACGTCAACTTTTTTTTTGTATCAAGGGCACTGCCTACCCGCTGGCAGCTGCAAAATTTAAATAGGAAATCTTATGTAGGGAAATTTCACCTCAGTGCGTCAATTTTAAAGATATAAATTTTCAAACAAAATGAAGTCTTCGAGAATTTTTAGGACAAGGTCCCTAAGAGCGTACATATTCAAAACAGATAGGCAGTAAGTACTTTTTTTGTAAAACATAAATTTTAAAAATTCTTTGCAAACATGCTATATAAGTTATGGAAACATATTCGCTGTAGGAAACTTCTCCTAAAAAATTCGTGAAGAATACATTTCGTTTGAAAATTTCTATCTTTAAAATTAACGCACCGGGGCGAAATTTCCTTAACATGAGATTTCCTATTTAAATTTTGCAATTGCCAGCCGGTAGGCACAGGGGCTGAAAGGGACTTGTTAAAAACAACGATAGGCCTAAATCAAGCAGATACTTGAATAAGCTGTGTCGGCAACTGTCTGGGATGCACGCCAGTGAAAAATAATGCAGTACATACTGTAGGAATATACTTCTACGAACTCTCGCATACCAGTATGCTAACGAAAAAGCAACCGCGCTCGATAGAATTTAATTGGTTTAGACGACATTTGTTAATCACATGAATGTGTGATTAAGATGAATTGGGCCCTACAAATGCATAATCTAGAGGGGGAGTAGAATAAATCTTGGTTGAACGATGGCCCCTTTATCGGCACTGCAAGGCGGCAAGATGTGAACAACACACATGTTTACACTTTTCTTCAGTTATTGGCCACAAAGTCAAGCAATCTAGTACCGTACATTTGGAACAAATGTATTACTACCGGGAAACTAAATCCCAGAACCCGACAACATCCGACACCCGGCAGATGCTTCAGTAATATAGTACATCACATAGACGTATTTTTACACAACCCGACGATGCACTCAAGCGCATCCCCACACCCGCCTTGCTGAACACTCCTTGGGAACCAGATTCAAGACGGCGCAATTACCTGCTGAAAAACACCCTCATGATATGCCAAATCTTAAGTTTTTCTAGTGAAAACGGAAAATCTGGACTATCTACACGAGATAATCACTGAAAAAACTACACCATCTGAAGGACATAACTTCGAATCACCACGATCGATTCTTTGGGGTTGATATAACTGGCAGGCATTGCATAAAACACCTCGTGCTGCTGCTATCCCGCCTTTGTGAACATAGGATTGCGAACTAGGACATCATAAAGATTTTTAAGTGCCTTATTGCAAACCACTACACCGCATGTCTAAAAAATATCTTACTCCTGAGCCATGAACTACAATTCACGGGAAGTACATTTTCCGTAGTGAAAAACGATAAGTTTCCAAGGTCGAAACAGGTAATGAGTATACTTTCCACCATTACTTAAATTTAAAAAAAAATGTAAAATTTATTTCAAAGCAACCAATTTTTTTATTACTTTTACTTGTTTTTTGTTTTTAATAGCAACAACAAAATAGCCTAAAACATGTTAAATGTAGCTTATGACATACTTTTGCATTTTCGATAGAAACATTTCCAGCCAGAATCACCATTCCCATCCTTAATTTATATACCTTTCTTGTAAGCTAGGTCCTGATCAGGAATACCACTACGTTAAAGGACGTTCGTCTGTGGGAACACTTCCAGGCGTATCAACGTAGGGCGGTAACACTGACATCTTTCGGTGGACACGCCAGGTACTAAAGTGCGCAGCTCAGCACGGCGACCATTGGTAAGGGGTATAATACGTTACAATATTTCTAACACTAAATACATTTTAAAAATGTGCTTAGTCACGCTAGTCTGGACGAGGTACCCACTGTTCTCCCACCAGAATTGTATCTGCATGGAATGTTTACTTCTTAGTTGTCAAGGTATAGACAGTCAGTTTTTGGTCCACCAGCTTTTTAGCTCTGGGTGGAATGATGATTTCGCAGTAGCTCTGATAAAAAATACTATATATCTAGGCCTCTGCGGAATCGGCACTCGGTGTAAGGGAAAAGAGTTCGTGAGCGGACAGTAACCAAATAATTTCAAAACTAAAAACGATAAAACTGAAGTGTTTGGAAGTCGAGTAGTTTTTGCATTTCACCTACTGTACACTGATCCCAGATTACCTATCTGGGAATTATTTAACGCAAAGCTGGTCATCGTTCAGGTTATGCGCATCTGCAAGGTCCAAAATCAAAGCTGCATTAGCCTATTGGGAGCCTGGTCAAGTTCAGAAACTGATGGAAAATGTGTTTAAACTTTAAAGTAAGAAACCATCGCATCTATAGAATGTTCAGAGTAATTGAGCACTTATTAAAAGAAGAGCTTGAGCAGGTTTTTAAGAGGACATATATAACTAAATTATTTCCAAAGATTGCTGCCAACTTTACTGGGGGCACGCCAGTCAGTAAGTCCACGTAATGAAGATAAGGCAGACCTATTTTTAAGCAAGGTTTTGAAAAGTGCTCAACTGACCTTGAACAGCTCATAGCATCAATTGTACAGATTTAAATCAGGGCAGTTTAGAGGACTGGGACTTTCTGCCGGCGATATCTGCTGACAGACACTGTATCCGAAATTAATGCATTTTATTTTCCACCACAGACAAAATTGTGCGCGTGGCCATCTATTCTATCCGCGTGACACACAAGACCGGCGGCCGGCGAGTGTCAAGCGCCGATGTCAGTGACTAACAGCCAGATACGCGTGCCTGCTGACGCCAACAGTTGACGTCACACCTGTTGGTACGGCTCGCCGACTTTCCCCCATGTAAACTGATCCCTACCGACTATCTGCTGGTCCGCCTGTAACATTGTGCAAGTGGAAAATCTAAACCATTAAAGATACTGGCATATTGTTCAGTATTCAACACTACATTTTTTTACTTCGAACTGCCTGCAGATAATTTTAAATAATGCCGATTACAATTGTCGATGGTGCTCTGCACGATTACAAAGTCAGTAGTTGGGCACTAGATAATGCTAACTGCGGGAACGTGCTCCCCTTCAACCTTCTACATAACCTATATAAAGTTGCACATTATATATAAAACTATATATAAAGGAAGACTACATGCAATGGGAACGAGTGTGTGAGGTACTTTCTTAACTGTTGGGCAGGAGCACTCATAATTTAGGTTCGTGCGACAACAGAAGTACAGACATAAGATTGTAGGAACACGTCTAGAATGATGCTACTGTAACAAAATATGGAATCTCATGTGTAAGCACGAGAAAAAACATTAGTGATCACAAGGTTCCAGGTTAGAACCACATGCAATGTCACGATGTGCCGTTTTCCAGTGTATAATTACGTTAGTAGTTTAATATGAAAGCCGCTGCCTCTTTTCCGACGAACCCGGCAGAGGGGATGTGGGGTTGAAACAAACAATGGAGGGGTGAATTTGCAAATGACGAGGTGATGACATGGGATGAGAGCAGATGATTAGGTCGCACGCTGGAAATCAATGTTTATTTTTCTTCCAATTTTGCAATATTTCATTACGTGGTGTGCACGCGTTTTTGCTGTATTATGCATTGCGTTCAAAAACACACATGCTTCTAGTTGGCATCACCCAATGTAAAAGATGGCTTTTCTGGAATACAACTCAACATCCATTTCCGTACCAGGTCAAATTTTACACAGAATTAAAACCTATGGCAATTTCGTTGGCGTCTAAAGATGGACGTAACCTTTACGAGACGATTATGCATAATTTCAACACGAGTAAAATAAAAGTGTAAATAAAAACCTCTGGAAAGTTTATAGCAGTAGTGTAATGAATGCATTATAGTAACTTATTTGTTGATATTTTTGCAGGTTTCCGGCGATGGACGGATAAGAGTATGTGCTTTCCTACCACCAAATTTTGAATGAAGTTCCTGCCTCTGGCACTCGTGTGTCAATTGCAAAGTTATTAAATGGTTCCCTAGTAGCGTGTGAAGTTGACAATGCAATCAGGTTTTTAAATTATAAACAAACCGTTTTATTTTCGAAACATACAGGCCTTCAAAAAAACTGTACATGTATTCCTACAGTTGAAACTTGAAATTTCCGAAAAGTGAGGCATAACTGTGCATTCTGCTGGATATCAACAAGACTGTATTTCGTCGCGTCGTCTCGCTAGGCTATGGCTGCAGCTCAACAACGACGCTGTTGCACGGGACTCTCAGTTCCCCTTCATTTCCTCATTATCTAATTCTTTATTTACAGCAGAGTTATCTGTAACGGTCGCTTATCGCACGCGATTGAAGTTCCGAGAAATGTTTACCTTAGAGAACGTTCGACTGTATCATTGCAACACTTGCTGGAGCCAGACGGTTTATCGCACTTCCACGAACAGCAGTAAAGACAATAACAGGTCGTCGCTTTCTTGCGCTGCCTGCATGATAGTATGGAGTTGACAGTAGCCAGCAATTCACTCACTGATAAACAGGACTCTCGCCGAAAAAGAACGCATTATCGAGACTAAGGACATAGTAACGAAACTAACAGCTGATCACGTTGCGTATAGTATGACGTAAGTTATATTTTTTTTACCAAGAATCAATTACACGTGCAAACTTTAAGACAGGACTGTTCACACGACCCGTTACTTTACCCTTGCGGGGGAAACCCGCATAGGCGTATTTTCAGAGCCACTTTCCACACGATGGATGTCTGCCGTCCGCACCCGCATGAACACGGATTTTCTATCCAGTCTGATATTGTCGACGATGAACCGCAGACGCAAAATGTTCGCAGTGCTGTAACTGTACTACCGACGAAGTAAGGATAGGCGTAATGAAAAGTTTTGGGCGCATCCCATTGGTCACAATTAGAGTTGCCAACTCTCGAAGGAACCAACCCGGGAGATTTGAACAAATGGAGGGGTTTAAGATTGAATGAAATTCGCTAATATTTGTTAATTTTTATTTTTTAAATTTATATTTACATTGCTTTCGTGAAGCATCTAATATTTGTAGGTTTTTTAGGACATGTTGATAAAAAGTTTTACAAGAAAAATTAAAATTTTGTAATATTTGTAACTCAGCTTTTACTAAAGATATGTTCATTCTGTTTCTTTCCTTGCTCCACACTTGTTCCATCATACTGAATACGCGTTCACAAGAAGCATTAGAGACAGGAATGGAAAGAACAAACGTAACAAGCTTCTTCAATTCTGGACAGGAATTTCTTTCATTTGATTTCGCAAAGAAGTCAACCCAGCGTAAATCAACTCTATTCTCTTCAATGAGAATTCCAACTTCATCGTATAGTTTGTCAGTATCTAAATCAATTTTTAAAAGTTCTTGCAGTCTGATAATTCCTTCCCATGTAATCGGTTCTTTCAGTGATAAAATTTTCATTGCTTGGTATTCCGGGTCTTCAAAGTTATACCATTTTTGTAAATAATTTAAACACGTGAAAAACTTATTGACTTCAGTTTTAAATTTTATTTTTTGAGGATCACCGAACTGCTTTAATAAATCCATGGCAGATTTACCATAAAATTTATCGGTCTGTCTGTTTTGTAGCTTGGTTTTCAAATCAATCATTATGTCATAAATTTCAGTGCTTGTTACTCTGTCGGCTTCCAGTAATTTAATGGCGTTCTGAAAGATTTGCATTATATTTTGCATAAAATATAGAACACATAAGACTGCATTTGTTTCTGAATCACTGGCACAAAAATTTTGCCATATAAATGCAGAGCAATTATTTTCACCCAGCGACTTGAAATAGCCTATTAAAGCTGGCCACAGCGATAGAATTCAGTCTATGGCAGGAAGTAACGATAACCAACGAGTTGGCACAGGTCTTAATATTTCTCTGAACTCAATTTCAGCATTAGAGCAATTTAACATAAATTAATTTCTTCATTTAGCAAAAGCAGAAAATTCACTGTAAACTTTCAAAATAATTAATTCAACATCAACTGACAGGGCTTTTGAAGATAATTTAACGCAGTTATGTAGAATATGACACTTGCAATTTGCTTTAAATATATTTGTGTTTAAAGTTTTAAGCTTTTGATAAACGGAAAAATATATTCCATAATTGACAGCAGCATTGTCGGCAGAATATGCTGAGATTTGACTTGCTTCTAGGCGGTTTTTAGTTAAAATATTTATTATTTTGTCTTTTATTGCTTCACTGTCTTCTTGGCAATCTTCGTAAAAGTCTAATAATCCGGTTTGAATGCCACTGTCCAGCGAAAAATACTTAATGGATAAATTTTTAAATTTCCTTTATTTGATGAATCACTCGCTACTGAAAAATATTGACTTGTTTTTAGATTATTAAGTAAGCTTTCTTGACTTGCCGGCCCTAAAACATTTTCAGCAATACTGCTCGCTTTTGTTCTGGCGCATGATACTTTCTTCGCAATCGATGAATCAGAAAACATGGCAGCGTTTAATTTGTGTCCAAAATCCTGGCTATTGTAACTATGGTGATGTTTGATACCATGAAAAGTTTAAGTAACTTCAACAGCAATAATTAAGTCCTCTTCTTTACTGTTTTTAGATGAAAAAAAAAAGTCATGATACCTCGACTTCCTTCGGCATTCTTGATAAATGTTTGATGTTTAGAAGATGCTGCATGTTGTTTCACTGCCCCGAAACCGTCAAACTTGACCGAAAATAAATGCTGACATATGTTACACTTTACTGTGAACTCGTTCCATGTTGATCTACGAAAACTTTCTTGAATGTAATTATTGTCTTCATGCACTGAACGGAGGTACACGTGGTTCAGATTGCGTGAACCCGACATGGCACGCCTGGTAATCCAATGGGGGGCATGTCGTGGGCAGTGTACCACTTTCACTGTGAGTAGCTGTATATATAATCGCTCTACCACCATTTTATCATTGGTGTTAATTTACCTGGCGTTGCACCTTGACGAGTAGAAGCGGGTTTGCAGCGGTAACAGCTGGAATGCACGGTGCAGGAAAGCAACAACTCGCGGCACGACCTTGCATTTCTCTAAAACATCTGGCACACGGTGCTCCGTCACTTTCTCCGCGTGCCGCATGCCAAACGGCGGCGGCATGTCAAGCAGGGCTGCGGGAGAACTTCGCAACCCGACCACGACGTCCAGTCACCGGTATACTCTTGGAGGCAAAGTGGGGTAGAGTGCTCTTTGTAGCTGCGCAGTAGCCTCTCTCCGCGTCCCAATATTAAACAGATTTCTACAGCACTGTATCAAAAAACGTGGCTACGATCTGAGGTTAGAACTCTATGTAAGCACGTGCTTTGAGATTCGTCAAAAGTATTTTATTCAAATAAAGAGTGGGCCTGTTTAAGAGTCGAATACAAACAAACTCGTTCATCAGTGTTGATCGTCGTCGTCGAAAGTCAGTAAGCCAACCCTACAGTGCTCAACACTAGTGGTGAAAAAGAAACGTTTTTCCCAAATAACGTGAACTATAGTCAATTCACGGTTACTTTCGACTTTTCTGAAGCCCTGCTGAAGTTCCACCTTCAGGATATTCCTCCACCTCGTGCAAACAAGGCGTGACCGAGTATAGAAAATTAAACCTAAGAGACAACGCACCACAATGGTGCGCACTCAGTGTAATAATATTCTGTGCAAGAACTATTTCTTACCAGACATTACTCACAGTTTTATTCATATTAGTACCAATTATAAATTAAATAATATAGTTAATATAAGTAAAATTCCAATTTAACTAACAATTAGGCACTTTTATGCAAACAGAAGTATAAAATGCTTGTGATATATTTAGGAAACAACCTAACATATGTCATACATGGGGTGGTTTTTCAAAGTCTTGATTCACAAAGTGCAAAGAAACCGGGAATAGACTACATAAGTATATTGCACACAGTAACAGAAAGCAGCATGTTATGTGGTTCGTTTACTGGTGAAAGAAACTGGGCGCATTTTTTATGAATCACTGCATCTGCACTAAAGAAAAAAAATAAATTACTGCTCTAGTTACTTTTCTCTCTCAACCTGCGATTTCCATATACTTTCCATTAAATCAGAGCTTAATATATATATTTTAATTTGGACAACTGCGTAGCAAATTTGAATGTACTTCTAACGGATCATAAGTAAAAAAAAAAGTACAAACGAGTTACAATTACGATACAAAATACAATAAAATGCTAAAAGGGTTAATTATGCTCAAACGATGGACTGGGAGAAAGCCAACTTCCAAAACCTCAATGTCACATCTACTACGTGGAAGAACCGCTTCTGCAAGATTAAAAGATGTCCGCGTGAAACTTCAAGAAACTTTTCCGAAATACTAAGCCCTAGGAAACAATCAAACAACCTCCATTTAAAAGATTAACTCCTGAAGTTTTTCTGTTATCGATTATCTACAGAGCAATGCGGGCGCAACGCCCTCGTTCCTAGCTAAAATTGTGTGTGCAGGAAAACTATTAGTTATCAATCACACATGAGTACCACGTGACTTAAGTTCTCCTAGACGATATGAGACAGCGCCGCAGCGCAGGATTGTCAAAATAGCAATGTAGACTTTCTTGTGGTATCCGAGGTTTTAACAAAGAGCAATCAGACCCGGCAGTCACAACTGTGTTTAATTTTTAGGAAGAATAAAGAGGCTCTGCGGATTATGACGACGGAGTAAGGCCTAGTAGCTACAGACATGTATCACTACGATGTGCTTGTCACTTCGTTTCACCCCACCAAGAAATCTTATGTTCACTAGGTCAAACGTGATTTATTCGGAATTTGACGAGATCGCAGAAATGCGTGCCTTGCGACAGTGCAAATCTACTGCAGGCAGAACTTTTTAATCGCCATGATAATTCCAGCCAAGACATTTATAGCAAGGCACATCGCACTTCGGAAGCAGTAAACACACTACGTAATGTTTGCAGTCCACAGCAGGAAGAAATATTTCATTTCATGATAACCTAGGCCACAAGGAAAACATCATTCTTGCACGATGAGCTAAACACATCCGTCCTGTCGGAGCGGTCTTGCAACAAAACGAGCGTACAGCTGACCTTCGCATGCTAATGGTATTCGTCCTTAAGACTGTCATTTCAACAGATGGTAAGGATATCTTCGCAGCTGTGGCGTGGTTTTCGATACAGTCTTTCGATATTTGGACATGTTTACATCTTCTAACAAATATAATCAGTTTGACCAGAGTTGTTTTGCCTAGCATCGCTGGGAATCCAGTGTCTTCAAATTTCAAATTGTCATTACGCAACATAGAAGGTAAAAGAGGACGGAGGGAAGTAAGGCAACGGCATACTTATAAGGCCGTTACACAATAGAAAACTTTAACATTTAACTATGCGTTTGCTCATAGACATATTTCCTATGGATATTGACACAATCGATCGGTGCAAGTTTAAGTCTAGCACTCTTGACTGTACGACTTCGAAAACTTTAATTTTGAAGTCAAAGTCAAGGAGCCATTTGCAGAGAATCCACTCTGAGGTTATGTGGTAGGAATGTATGTATTAATGTCATGGATTATTTTAATTAAATAGGCACATAAAATGTGTATGGTAATGAATTACCAAACAGTATTAACTCTTTTTACGAAGATTGCAAAACCTACTTCCGTTGTATGAACATTAACTACTTCTATATTGCGCATTGGCGATTTCATAAGAGGAGCAGAAAAGTAAGGCCTTTTCCCAAGCAGGCTCGGGACGGCAGTGAAGGAGGCCCCGACCACTGGGACACGCCCAAGAACAGGAAGGTTGGTGCAAGCAGGCACATCGTGCGGTACAGGCTGGAGGGATAGTTGCATCCTTGCGGGCGCCAGCGGCGGAAGGTGTGCTAGATATCCAGGAGACAGGCGGCGCCGAACTAGGCCACCGCACAACTGCGCATGCCGCCCTCGACTGACCCACATCAGACGGCCGCTGCCGCGCGGTGGTGAAATAATCGTTACGCTGGACTTCCCGCCTCAGTCCTGCTTGTATTTTTAACACCCGCAAGCCACTGCAGTCCGCCCGTCACATCGCGGACGACGATGGCAAGTGAAGGAGGGTATACACACTGAAACACCTGATTGATGCTAGGACTCTTCCCGTCACCCTTCTTCCTTCCTATAGACTGCTCACGGAAATTTAGCACTTAAAGTCATACGGTAAATTTACATTGCAATGGGCCTATGACTATTCATGCGCCAGTCAAATGAAAATGTAAAATTTTTAGGAAGCAAAACTTTTTAAAGCAAAACAAACACCAACTTGATTTGCCGTAGGGATATACATTTAGAACATCACACATGCAATACGTCAAATAACGTTACTTTTTAAGGTATATGGCGTGCAGCATTTCCGGTTTAATGAATTAAGCAACCGACGGCAGTGTTACGAACCGACTTCGTTATCCAAAGTGGTTTGTATCCAAGTGCACAATACAGTCGTCCCAAAAAGATTAGAACACTCGCATTTTAGAGGCACGTTATCAGTAAACACCTTTAATGAATACATACGAGATATTTTTGCACACATTGCTTGTCCATAATAAATTCATTATAGCAAACAATTATCTCTTCTACACAACAAAACAAATATTGGCACATACAACACTCTTTGCTAGTTTACACATTTTAATAGTCCCTCCTAGAGTACTCTCTCGAAGGCCATTTATCCAAAAGATCGGCGTTTTCTGATTTGTGCATAGAAACCACTATCGGGTTTTCACGGCGATGAGGTAATTGTCATGCTGGAAATGAAAGACTCTCTGCACACCATTGTGAAAATTTCCGCGCAACACCTCAATGTATTTGAAATGGTCCACTGCACATGGGTTATAGGTAGATTTCACACTCTAGAAGCCGCCATACATCCCTAAACCATTATATCACCTCTTTCGTGTTTAACGGTTAGAAGAATGTGTTTGGATTGGAGTCCTGCGTTAAGCTTACGCCAATTTTCTTCTCTCACCCGGTCCTGGACAAAGTGAAATTCGAGTCATCCAAAAACGTGAGTTCCAAAACTCAATTGGCTTGTTAATGTATTTTTTGGCAACTGCCAGAGTTTCTTGCGGTTAATTTCCAAAACGAAGAGCTTCTAGGGAGGAGTAGTTTGTTATAATGTATTTATTCATTATGGGCAGGAAATGTGTACAGCAATTACAGGTTTTGTTTAGGTACCGACAAATATGGCTTTCTTTATAACCAGCCCCTACAATGTGGGTAAGCCAATACTTTTAGGGGCGACTGTATGGCCCGCCGGTACAGTAAATATTTCTGTTCCCGCTTAATGTTTGGGTTAACCGTCGTTTAAAGTAACAGTTATGCGTGAACGAGCAGAAAGTATTGCAATTGTCTGAGCACACAGTTCACATGATCGAAGCACTCTGAATAGACTCGCAGATATTGTGCTGCGTCGGAGAACTCATACTTCAGAGGAAAATGCGATGACAGCGTACTTTTAGCGCGGTAGGCTACTACAGACTGAATGTGCGTGTAAAAAAAGGTCACTAACCAAAACGGCAACAACTCTCGCTCCCCACGTCTAATCTAGCTTCAGCTCACAGGAAGTAATTCAGCGTTTCCCGTCACGATCAAAATAAAGACATCCGGCCGCAGGCTACTTGAGCATTGCGTACGCGGTAACCAGCCGAATTCTCGGAAGAGAGGCTCCACTTAGCAGCGCATGCATTCGAGTACTGGAGGTTATTAGTACATTAAAGATGCCGCGTGAAAAAAAGACAAAAAAAATAGGGCCAGAAACGTCACAATTAAAGACGATACGTATACGTATTATACAATGTAGCAATTCACTGAGAATTAAACCACAAGTGTTCAAATTATTTAAGCTAATATTTTATTTGAAATATCTTAAGCTGCGCCTAAAATCACAATTTCCACTTGCTGTATCACAAAAGAAAAAAATTAAGCCACGATAATATGTATAACAACATATTCAATTTCCATGCAGTAATAAAATTAGTCCCCACGAATTTACATTTCCCAACATACTGCAGAGGAAATAAACGAAATTATGGACAGTACAATTCATAAGCTATTAAATACATTTGTAACTATTTTATTTAAATTCGCTAACCCTACATACATTTATTGGACTTTTCCCGGTTTTCCCTGACGCTAGCCACCCGGAAGAATATATATCTACACAAAATACGCATAGGCTTTCAGACACCATCAATTTAAAGAAAAATATTTTAAACATATTTACTTTCTGACTACCAAGCAAGAACAATCCACCCTTTCCAAAAAGAAAGCCTACCACGAAAAACTATTCAGAAATTGATGAATCATATTGGAAAGAGGAACGAAGTCTCCATCATACTTATACACATTCATTCCACTATCGAAAAAGATTGATTTCTCACGGCCAAAATTAGACGGGGGAATCCAGATGTGAGAGTTTTGAGCTACTGAATAAAGGCAAGGCTGTAGTAAAGTCGTCATATCGAAAACCGCGTTAAGGTACATTTACGTAAGCTGCAAAACTTAGTATAATGTAAAGTAAATAATATGTACGCCACTACGATTGCACAACTTTTAAATTCAGGGTAAAGTAGGTCGATGGCGATTACAGTAATTATATTGGCCAAGTGACAAGCGTACTGTCACGAAACGATTCCCGCAACAAGAAAACATTTCATACAAAGATGTTTCTAAAGACCAAAATTATAATATGAGACATTTTTAAGGGACACACTTTTAAAATCTGAGTGTAAAATACATCTACAGATTTCCTATTTATTTGTACTTTTAAAACTTTCCAAACCTTTGGCCTTTAAGCATGTACGTACTGTAGGTTCCGAAATTGTAAGATAATTTGGGAAATTAAAAAAAACACTTTATGCACGATGTCAAGAGGAAGGCCGCGTGTTTAGACTGGGTATCGAGTAACCGTGTTGAGTACACAATATTCTAGCGAGAAATATGAGCAAATGAGTTATCAGTAAGTATATTGGTTGAGTAAAGCAAATTTGGATGAGAGATTGTTTTAATTGAATTTGTAATTCCAAAGTATTGTAAAACACAAAACCAGCTTCGTAATGTTACGCGCGGACTCCCGCACAGGGAGTTGGAGCAGTGTTACCTGGTTATGCACTGCCTCGGTGCTGTGGGGAGTGACCCACCGTCTCGATCCTTAGGCAGACCCGTTCGCAGCTTTGTCGCACTCGGTGGCAGGGGAATGATTAACAGACCTGGTTGGCGTTACAGCCTCTCCTCCCCTCTGCCGAAGTCGTTAACGACTTGAGAGGATCAGCAAGATTCTACTAATAAGCTCCGTCCTCGGTGCAACCCGACATGTAGAGAAGATTCTGGACCTGAGCCGACGGCATTACAAATTCCCCTGCAGCCGGAGAGCAGTCGAGTCTTTGTAGTAGACCTTTGGTTGAAGTACAGCAATAGGGCGAAATATGGTGCAGCAATAGACTACGGCAGACGAGTGCGAGACGACGGCAGAGTGTGTGCGTGTGCGTATGGTGTGGACGGTCGAAAGGGCGTGGTGCCCCACAAGTAAAGGGCTACTGTGCATCGGGGCGCTAGGACGGCTCGGACATTTCGGACTTTACTGTAAATATTGGAACTGTCAAATAGACATATAATTAATATNAGGACGGCTCGGACATTTCGGACTTTACTGTAAATATTGGAACTGTCAAATAGACATATAATTTATAAAATAATTCAATACGTGTTGATACACTGTTTATTGACACTGATTAGATATTTGATTACATTAACTTATGTGAGGTGATGGACATTGTATAATTATTAGTTTCACTACAAGTAATAGACGAAATTCGGTTATAAATCAACATAAAGAGTCTTTCAATATTTACCTCATATACAATTATTAGCTAAAATTGTGTTCGGGCATAAAAACGGAATTGAGAAACTACCTGACATTTTAAAGCTTCAAGCAAGTACTACAGCATTGCAAGCAGGGTATAAGAAGTGGAACAGGCACCAAATGATAATAGGTTAATTGGTTACATATTGAAGATTTAACATATAACTAAAAATGTGGCACTTGGGTTTAACGTGACTATTGCAAATAATTTTAATATGTCCTCTGCAATACCGTTCCACTAAATCAATTTCTGCCTTCGCTGTAAAACGAGAAGCATGGCAGCACATACTGATGTCAAATTGGTGGGCTTTACATGTAATGAAAAATTAATATATTTGTAGGTAAAAGGTTTGCAGTTTTTAAGTACCAAAAATATGAGCATTAACTGTGGACACGAAATTAAGCGAGTTTTCGTGGTTTTTTTTCCCTACAAATACGAGCACGAACTACAAGTAATAATTTGCATATCTAACATATACGTTCCCAACAATTTCACTTGATCGAGGCAAGTAGGAAATAGTATGGTTTGTGGCAATTTTAATGTTACATATGGTGGAAGGATAACACAAATGGGTAGACAATTAGATACAAACAGACCTTCTGAAAGAATTCCATTAACCGGGAGCTCCCTCACAGCAATTGAAGATGTAATTATTATTCTTGTAATTTTCCTAATTTATTACTGCTTGAGTTGTTGAAATTTTGAAAGCCTTAATTTTATATAATAATTCTTTATTTTCATGATTTTTTTTCGGATGTGAATGTTTAAATGTAAATTTTAATTTTGTTAGGAAGGTTAGGTTAGTTAAATTTATGTTTAATTAGTGCCAAGTATGTGCCGAATATTTTAATTAATGTCTGGGATTAATTATTTGGGAGAGGAATTAGTTATAACGTTATTTTAAATTTCATTAAGATTAAGTACTTTTCCACGGTGATTCGTCGCCGAGATGAACTTGCTACGTTCTGTTTGGAAGACGTTGTGGCGAGTGCCGCGGCGACTTTTGTACGACGGATAGAATGTTGTTATTTCTCTTGATGCGGGCGGACGTGTTACGACGCCCCCCGCGAGAGTTGTTCCTACTAGTCCAGATTAAACTAGAAACGTGTCTTTTTCTGCCGATGAAGAGGCAAAGTAAAATACAGATACGGTTACAAAAGAAGGGTTTTTAATATGAATTAAACATGTTTTAATATAAATTATCGTTATCAGCCGCGGTAAGCGACTTCCGTTCCAATTACACAGCATCCGAATTGCAAGGAAAGTCTCTAATGACGTTAGAATGTTTGTTAAGTTTTTTTTTAAACCGATTCCAAAGTTAATTTTCGCATACAAATGTGCGCGAGAGTGAAATATTCAACTGGCAGAGCACAAATGAAAATTTTTTTCCGCTCAGTTTTCACAGAAGATCGTTAATCTTTTAAACGATACAGTTTGTGTTTGTTTCGAACTTTAGAATTTAACCTCAACTAAGAAATTTGAGATAATTCAAGGTTAATCAATTTAATGTGTGAACTGAAATAAGATTATTAAAATACAGAAAGAAATGATAAAATTGACATTTCGTGCTCAGTTTAAAGTAAAGGATCAAACAGCCTCAGTTATTACCATTGTGCAGTTCGTTACAATAAAGTGGAAGTTATGTGTTGCCGCATCCAAGCTTTTTCTGCGTCACTCTTACATAAGTGAACTATACACGAACTGTGTATACATATACTGAATTATTTCACATTAAACACACTGGACTATATGCAATTACACGGCAATTAATTAACCCTACACTTACATGTCAGTAAACAAGTCACAAGTAGTATTTTGAATATAATTTAAATTTTTACTGTCAAGATAGGTATTTTCAATTGTTTGGGCATTAACATAACACTTTCCGCAATATGCCCCCAAAAATAAATTACTGGTCACTTGCTACTCGCATTAAATATTTCTTAGGACGTTCGATCCAAATTTTAACAGTAAGCGAGAATAAAACATGTGTTGTTCCCCAAGCTTTCGTTTCTTTTACATATATTCCTTTGGTAGCTACTTTAAAACAACCAATCACTACGTATATGTCGGCACGGCCAACAAAACATTTTAACACCGCAACAAATTTATTTTGTGTAAAATCATGCAATTTGGTTAGAAGGGGAGGGGCATGGACGTTTTACACGACAAAGTTGTTAGCACTGACATGATAAAAGCTTCGATACGGCCAAACAGTAGTAACGGTAAACATTTATAATTGTTAAAATATTGAACACACTCCATGTTGCACATAAGAACCACTGCGCTAGCCAAAGAAATCTGCGAGCGATGCCTGTTGCCAACAGCTGCCGCGTACAACAGCCGCGTCATGCTCGCACACAACCAACACGTTGATGACCTCGTTCTGACGTCACGAGTTTCGCGGACTTTCATTAGTCATCGTCGAGCGGTCACCACAGCTGAGAAATACCAATGTTCTAAATGCGTCTCGAAAACAACTCATCAGGCGGTCTGTTTTTAGCAGTTGCGGAGAGAAGCGTCCCATCTCTTGCGGCCCTGTCAACTGCTGACTCGACCTATTTACGTCCACGGTTTCCCGGCTAACTGCATTGTGGTTATTCTGTAGAATTGCACATTTTAAAACGGGCAAACATTCCACAATGGTGATACATAAAACTATGAACACTTTAAAGGCTCCATCACACCTACAGTAAAAAATTTGCAAGAGTAATCATATTTATAAAGCTCATCCACCCAAAAACTTTTAACTCCTGCAAGCTCATTTTGCCTTTAAAGAAAACATTTATGAAGCTGGTTATTGTGTAAAGAAGTAGTTATTTGTGCGTACGTTTCGTGTGTAACTTTTGCAAGACTGTGCATAAAACTGCTGCATTCAATATTTTGCTACCGATTTTGAGTTATGACCAACAGACAGCATTTCTAGAATGTCATCGAGCATCTGTTAGTTAAAAACACTTACCTGATGGATATGCAAGAGCACAATGCTACTGTAAAGAACAGATCGTATCCAGCACTGCCAGATTTATAAACTTATCAAACAAAATCTAAAACGTTCACTCAGTGTGAGTGTGTACAAGAATATCCAATGGCGAGGCGTTATAAATATCTGAATATGCTACTTCTGACAATCGCAATGAAAGGGTGTGTAGTGTTACAAAATTTGACACTTTCTATTACCCGACACGAAAAATCTACCAATGATATGAAGAACCGGTACTGATCAGCAGCTCGACCAAAGTGTTAACCAGTCGTCTCAAACTGGCGTGGGAAAGTTCTTTTGTTAAAAAAAATTTCTGAAGTCATTAATAATGAAAATTTATGTAGTTTTCTGGGTATGGAATCTATTCGGCAGCGTCGTCACTTATCGCAATTTACATTGAACCAATAAAATGAGAAAACTTATTCCCTGAAGATACGTACCACCTCTCGAGTTTGTAACATACCTTCCACGACGGTGTTTGTACTATACGCTTGCACTAGTTTATGAGTTTTATTGAAGGATGGTAAATAGTGACTACGGCCATTCTAAAATTAGTTACGTCTCGAGAAGCTACGTATTTACATCTAAAATTTAGCAGTGATCCCATGTTAATCACCGACTGAAGTAGCAAAAACCTGACACGAAAATAGCAACTTCAATATATATAATACTCACCTCAAAGTTTTGTACCACCGGAATAACCGAGTTAAGGCCCTTTCACACGATCAAATATTTATTGAAAACCACTTAATTTGTCTTTCAATGAATTGCATTCTATAAGCTTTTGAGTATCAACATGAAAATATATCACAAACCTTTTAATAAACCCAGTTTATAAGAATAGTAAATTTTTAAAAGTACATGCTACTCATGCACGAGACAAAAATAATTGGTTAAACCACAACAAATTTTCTTCATTTTATTTTACTTTTTTTTTTTTTTAATGTGTAATTTTGTAACAACTTAAAATATGTGTACACAACTCTAGTATTATGAGATTACCTTCATTAATATTGTCAGAAAAGCTGTAATCGGCGACTGAAATTTTCTATTCAAGAAAATATAGAGCATCTTTAAAACTAAAATCTTGAAGGAAAACGAGACATTTAAGACATTGAAAGAGAAAATGATAGCGATTATGACGTTCGTATGTCCTATAGCATTCAATGAATTTAATTCAATACAAATTGAAGAAAAATTTTATCGTGTGAAAGGGCCTTTACTCCGTTGCTCACAGCCCAAGAGAAAGTATGGGATAAAGTACACACTGCCTGTAAAGAACACCGCGCCCGTCATTTCGGTATATTTGAGTAATATTTGTAATAGTCTACTGTCCCAGCGAACATTCTTTATGAACAACCAAATTGCAGGTGGTGCGAAACTTTGAGGTGTGTATGACCACTCTTTTTCGCTGCGACTGAAGACACGTTTTAAAAAGAGAAGTATGTAAAATCATACAATAATTTTCTAACTTCGTACGAAAAGCGAGTAGGTGGCTTGGTTTCAACTCAGAAGAAAAAGGTGCAGAGATTTATAAAGCCCTGGCCACTACTCTGTCCAGACCAAGAGTTTGATGCGAATAACCGGCCATGGCGGTCATATTTACCGGAAAACCCAATACACTTTCGACAACATTCGGAACAAAGCACGATACACTAGTGAAATATAATTCACTACCATTGCAAGAATCTTTCACGGCACACTGCTTTCGAGGTGTACCCGTCGCATGTTATCCTCTCATTTCAAGGAAACCTCTCTTTGAAAGCAACCCTTTGTAACTTGTACGAGTTACACTAAGAATGCTTGCTTCCTTGTATACCAGTTTTGGATATGCACGGATATTACCATCACGCAACAAGCACATTACATAATTCACAAACGGTATGTTGTAGATACCATACTGTTGAAGCAATATCAAATACTTTAAGGTCGCTGCATGTTTCGGGTTCGTTTCACAACGATCTTTCAAATTATTTTCTGCTCACGGCGCATACAGCCTGTGCTGAAATTCAATTTCCCTCACAATTATACTGTGGTAGGAAAGTCTTGGTACGGTGATGCAGGTGGAAAAATGTCTGAAGAATAAGGTGGTTTCCACGCAAGCGGTCCAGCCGAAAACACATGATCTAATTGCACATTTCCGAGAAAATGAGTCCAAATTCAGATGCTTCTACAATGCGCAAGGAAGTTGTTCCGATCCCTCACTGTGGGCGCATCAACTGCATATGGCCTGCAGCGCAAATACTTGCGCTGGCGTCACGACATTGGCGGAAATTGTTACNTGGAAAAATGTCTGAAGAATAAGGTGGTTTCCACGCAAGCGGTCCAGCCGAAAACACCTGATCTAATTGCACATTTCCGAGAAAATGAGTCCAAATTCAGATGCTTCTACAATGCGCAATAGGCGCAAGGAAGTTGTTCCGATCCCTCACTGTGGGCGCATCAACTGCATATGGCCTGCAGCGCAAATACTTGCGCTGGCGTCACGACATTGGCGGAAATTGTTAGCGGTAATGTTAAGTTAGAGAGTTAAGACCTTAAACATTGCCCTTAATAATAGAAGTCGTGTACCTAGAAGACATGNGCGGTAATGTTAAGTTAGAGAGTTAAGACCTTAAACATTGCCCTTAATAATAGAAGTCGTGTACCTAGAAGACATGTGTATGTCTCGATGCAGTACTTTATATTAAATTACGCAAAGTAAGGTCAAGGTGTGCCATGTTTGTTCACATGCTGTGCAGTCTCCATCTTTATTTTCAACCAACAATGTTGCTTCGTTCCTTTGTGCAGTATAGTAACGTGTATGTATAGTAACGGAACAATTGCGCAAGAGTTTTCCAACAACTGCGTTTATGCAGGTAGCTAAACACGGCGTGATTGATGTACTGGTTTTGTTACAATAACCAAGATCTCTGAAAGATAAAACTAAAAATAAATGCGATATGTGCAACTGTTATGAAATATAGTACATTTTACGACATTAAGCAATTTCTTTGTATGTTACATTTAAAGTGTAAATCGAATTTTGAATAATTTCGTTAAGTTGCTTGCACGAACACCCAAGAGAGGATAAATCAAATATGTTTACTACTACGACAAATAACGTTCGCTGATAACTAAGACGTAACTGACAACTAAGCGAGAATTATAGAATTTTAACATACTTCTTAACTACCAAATTCAACTCAGAAAATTAACATACTTCGAAGTGGCAGATATGTGTATCTATCAGACTATTGCTAATTCGCTAAGCCGGGCAACTCATGAGACTTAACACGAAAATCACGAAACTTATTTACTGCGTACTATAATAATCTTAACTTTGTACGAGTTCTTACGTCGATATAGATATGTTTCACGAGCAAGAACAAAACACAGAATAACTAGTTTATTTCATAAAAATTAACTCTTGGAACAAGAATTATTTCCAGTGGCATTAATAACTAAATTCTTTAAAACCTTTTCAGTGCCAGCTAGCATTTTAAATTTTCATCATCTGCTGCTTTGCTGCAGTAGATGCAGGATTAACCAGCAAAATGCATGGCGAAGACATACCTGTCTTCAAACAAAATGCAGTTCTTGTTTCCTTTGCCAGTATCCATGAGAAAAGTAAACGGCAGTTAGCGGAAGCGTATTACTGGCTGTATAGTAGGATTCTACCAGTGGCAGAGCTGGCCGTAATAATTAATGAACTGTTAATGCCAGAAGCGCTGAAACCACGTAACACCACCATCGGCGGTACGTTAACCAATTAATAATTGGAAACAGGGCACACGGATATTCAGTCATTCCTTTCCTGGTGCTCACAAATACCGACCCTGCATCACCCAAACCCTATCTCAAAACAGACTTGGGTCAACTGTGATTCACGCTACCTCTGGTCTCTAGCAAACTTAAGGCGGCCGCCTGGTTTAAGGAATTTTGCAAGTTTGAGGACTAAATGCGTGGGAGCGCTAGGGGCGACCGAGACATGCCCATCAACTCTCATCGCATCTACGCGCAAAGCACTGAACTGGCGTACAGTCTCGCCGTCGATAATGCGCCTCAGACTTTCAGGGGAGACCCTACAGTTTTATGAAGTAATAATAAAAATAAAGGCTTGATGCAAGTCCCTCTTCCTCTTTTAATGTTTTTAACAGAAATGTTCCTACCTAAACATGACCGTGAAAACACCCATTTGAGCCATTTTCACTATTACAAAACATGCTTCAGAGATAAATGGACGAACTGAAAAACTTATAAAGACGCGTAACGTTTGTTAAATTCGATTCGTAAGCAGACCTCACTCAACACGATGGATGGTTTTTTTTAATAAAACGTTTTCAGCTGGAGCTTTGCACACCGTTCGACGGGCACCTCAATCGCGTACTGAACATCTGTGAGTTGGTACGTAATTCGATCTTATTTACATGATAATTTTCACTCGCTCTCCGTTCATTTGAAATTAAATCTCTAATAAGAGTGTCCGGCCCGCGGCATGAGGCGAAGTCATATCCCGAATTTCGCTGAGTTGGTGAGACATCGTAAATAAATTTCACTGGGCATAGCACATTCCGATATATTGAGACCATATGCGTTTTGAGCGGGCAAAAATGTGCATTTAAAACTAACTAAACTCGAAATGTACAACAGTAAAGGATTGCGACACACCCAACATTACCTTAGCACAGCCCAGTGATACATTTCTGGAAAATTGTTCTATACGCCGCATATAGGTATTAATTTAGTGTCGGGTGTGTTCTTAATACGGTAGGCAGTTACACTAGCTTAATACCATTACAATTTTTTTTCTTAAAAAAATATTGGAGTCAAACTGAGAACATTAAAAATACCTACTTGGTTTCTTGCTGCAGCCCAAGTCACTGGATGTAAATATTAATACCGCCACGGATTTCACGACTACTGTGAATGTGTCTACGATGAGATTCAATATTATAGGGTTCAGAGAACAAGTAGAAAAAGTCAATGGTAAAACTCACAATTGGAAATAATTAAGACAGAAATGTACTACGAACGACGTGATAGATAAAAAGTGTTCATGTACCCAGCGCCAGTTACAGCCGCCTGAGAACGCCAGGCAGGCAGCGAGAAGAGCGCTCACGAGGAAGCGTGCGCGGCTGACGCAAGCGAGGAAAACTGTGGTAGCGACTGTCGCTGTACCCCCGATAACACGTACCGGTTTATCCCGACCGCAGGGTCCAGCACTTCCGGCCCGTCGCGAAAACCGCCGACTGCGATCCCCGACAGCGCCCCAGCTCGGGCGGCTCGGTCTATCCTCGAGGAGGCCGGCGATACAGCTCGTAGCCGTAAATATTACTGGTGCAGTCAGCCTTCATAACATATTTACTGCTAAAACTACAAACTCTATCCTCAATTGTTAAGGTGGCCACCTGGGTAGGCCGTCGGTGTGCAAGAGCAGTCAACTTTTTATTAAAAAACATCCCAGTACAAAACCAAGAAGGAATAGGGACGAGCATCAAACCGTTATTTTTTTATTGTTACGTCATATAATGGTAGGGTCTCCGTTGAAAGTCTAATAGAGACGCGTTATCGACGGCAAGACAGTACACCAGTTCAGTGCTTTGCGCGTAGAGGCGATGAGAGTTAATGCGCATGTCTCGGTCGCCCCTAGCGCTCCCACGCTTTTAGACCTCAGACGTGCAGAATTCCTTCAGCCAAGCGACCACCTTAAGGCTCACGCCTACATGGTGCTCTGAGTTACAGAGTGTTTGAAATACAAGTTTTCTCACGAAACTATTAAACGTGCGTCCAATGTGCTGATCTACGAAAGGGACACACTTCAGACGAGGGCTGTTGAGTAATTTCAAAATGTCACCCACGGTAGAAACACCATTTCAGAGTACTCCATAACGGCTTAAAACTGCTTTTTCATGTAGCTCAAAATATATGAATCTGATACATATGAAACTACTCGAGGACCCTGCACTGGACCTTCCTAAAGATTTTCCACAAATAAAATAATAGAGCCACGGCTGAAAGTTTCAGTGCGACTAGAACACTGCACGCCAGTTCATGACCTTGCACTTATATTAGCGGCGATGGCGCACCTGATGCGCGTGGCAGTGTCGCCATTATCACTCGCGCTTCTTAGACTCAAATGCGGGAAAAAAACTCCAGGTAGACGGAGCCTTAAGGTGGTAGAACCCTTGCCATATTGTGCTTCTTTATAACTATTTACTGCTGTTAAGATTTAATATTAAATTTCAAACTATATTATTACATACATAACTACTTTACGGAATCCCCAAAACCAGAATAGACTAAATTCAGTATTTTCTCACGTAAGACTGGAAAAAATAAATAAAATATTGTGGACTTTATAGTAGTTAGAATATGGGTATTCAATGCCAGCGTGGGGCGAGGGAGCCAGAATCTTCGCAAGAAAACCGTAAGCATCATGCTCTTTCATTTCAGTTCTACAGTGGCAATTTTGTAAGCCAGTACGAAAACCACCTGCACTTGCAATCTTCTTCGACAGCGACCATTTTGTTTATAATTTTTTTTTTTAAAGTTTCAACTTATTTTTCGAACATTTTATGGCGACCATTTTGTTGCGCAACATAGCCTCAGGCATATTCCTACGACGCCACATGACATCGCCCCAGGCGATGGGGGTGTCCCTACGACGCCCCATCGCCCGAGGCTGTGCGGGGACTTGATCTGGCATTTCGAGGGGGGCCGCGGTGATGCAATGGATAGACGACATTAAAACTGCATGATCTTGCATTCCATAGCGACGGGGTGGTGCGGTGAATAGACAACTCACTGCCCGAGGCTGCGGCAGTCTTCTAACATTCCATGGCAGCCATTTTTTTACAACATACATAGCATCAGGCGAGTCCCTACATCGACGCCACGACTTCATGACATAGCTCGAGGAGTCGCGTGATTTTCGGAAACACACAGTGAAATTCCTTTTTAGCATCAACAACCCATAGCCCCAGGCTATGCGTGATTTTTCGAAACGTATTAAGAGTTCCATAGCGACTGTGGGGCTGCGGTGGTACGGTGGATAGACGACACTGACTCAGGCAGTGCGGGGACTTGTAATAGCATTTCTACGGGGGCCGCGGTGATGCAGTGGATAGACGACATGTCAAACACCATGCTCTTACATTCCATTGGTCATGACCTCACGATATGGAGGAGTGACTCCTTTTTAGGCAATGAGGGATTGAGGGGTTTTCTCAGAGTCTACCCGAATCCCTGCCACAGCGCCTCGACTGGTTACTACTTCATGCTCTTGCATTCCATGCTAAAGGGTTTTCTCCAAGTCCTTCCAAATCCCTACCACAACACTCCGGCTGGTCCCTACTTCATGCTCTTGCTTTCCAAACCACGAGAATGAGGCCATAAACGAATCTTGTTGCTCGTACCATTCAGTGCACTTGTAAAACATGTTTTCAGCGTCACTGTGGCTAATTATGTTGAGTGTATAATCCTCTTCTTCTTCACTTAAACATTCTACCTCCTGTGCTGCAATTAATACAAATTCCTCATCATTTAATATTTCAAAGCCTCCGTCAAATCTGTCAATTCACAGCCATTCACTTACTTCGCCTATTGATGTGTTTTCTCCACCTGGAATCCCTTGACACAGAAGTAAACTTTCCTCATTATCGAAAGTCTCTAACAATCGATTGTAAATAGACAACTACTATAGATTCATCAAAATACTCGCATTTTGTGTTTATAGAATGAAATGTTTTTTCGCTGGCATCGCATATTCTTTTGTGTGAAATTCTCAAGATTAAAAACTTGACGCGTGTGGAATATCCATTAATAATATATACATTACATGACTTTTATAATGGGTACGTGCATGTACGAACACATCCACACACACAGTGGAATGTAGACATTGCATGTAAACAATCCCGTACATCGAAGGCAAGATCATCAGTATTGATCGAAATTGCTACAGACGTTAAAATGGCGTGGTGGTTGGGTAGGATGTTTCGCGCAATTGTAAAACGTTATTTAAAAATTGTTGTGACGGTTTTCGACAGGACGGCAGAGTTTGCGAGTGAAGGATTCTAAGTCTTCGACAATGTGAAAACAAGAAGAGGCAGACGCTACACAGATATTATTCCTACGTAAGATACGCAACACGGCAGCAACAAAAGCTCGTGGAGTATTACAACAAAGGAAAATGACATACTTTTTTAGGTACGATTATACTACTGAACATATACATAAAGTACTGTATTCAATTTTGTTATTTTATCAACATAATAAACAGAAGTTTACAATATTTAATATCAAAAATACATACCTCTACATACTTCTATTGATTGCTACCTGTTTAAAATATAGTGCTAAATATCGTATACATTATTATAGCAAGTATCTGTCATGTCTTAGGGAAGTGGGGATTGATTTTCAAAAGTTTCTTCCAGTCGTGAACCGACTGTACATCAACTGGGTTCAGCACTCGACAACATTCTCGCTACCACAATGTATCAAAGAGTCAACAAGTATTTTTTTTCCACAGCACCGAGAGAGTGCACGTGGAGATGTGATGGCACATGCTCGGGGGCTGCGTGCGGTGATGCGCCGGCGCGCGGCCTCGCGATTGGTGCCAATGCCAGCGTGTTTGTGGGTCACGCGGCGAGGCGCCGTCCCGACGCACGTGACGGCACACAAGGTTTCCCCCGCGAGATAGGGAGAGGGGCTGGGGCCAGGGTGTTGGTAAACACGCAGACGTACAGACACCCACCACGGCAAAAATGCAGTTCCGGTGTACTCCAGTCGCGTCGCACTCTACACACTGCGAACTACCGTCTCCACAGGCACGACACAACGGCTCCTGTGGCGCGGTTCTCATTCGCTTCCCCGCTTAACGGGAACCCGATTACGTGAGCATCGCTAGCCGGACGTAGATGAGTTTACGATGTTCTGATAGGCCGGTGGACGCCAAACGTGGTGCCATGACAACTTTTACCCCGCTTATTAATGAATTATTCAAACAACATAGACAGTTGCAAAATTGGAAAGAGAATTACAAACAATGAACAATAATACAATCGGACACATGCCAGTGTACATTAACACACTTCTATTGAAAGGAAATAATGTACCAAGAAAAGTAACTGAAAAACAGAAAATAACAGTATGCAATTAGATGGAGAAAATAACTAAAACCTCCAAAATGAGAGAAAAATGAAAACAAAAAAAGGAATAACAAACCTGACAATACGTAAAGGAATGTATGGGATAAACCAGGAAATAAAGGCCAAAAAGGCAGGAAAGTTTGACACATATTACAAGGTCTGTGAAACATCAAAACCATAAATATAAGAGCGTATGAAAGCAACAGAAAACAGAAATCAAATAAATGAAAAGAAAATAAAACAATACCACTTATTGTTTCCGAGACATATCAGCTCCCGAAAAGTGGGAAAGTGAACGAGAATCGCGCCCTCTGGTCAAATGTCTAGCAGAATACCACCAAATCCCACTACAGCACGGCTAACAAGTATCACATGATTGGCTTCGCGATAGGCGGAAAACGGGAAAATCGTGTCCCAAGAATAAAAGTAAAAATTTCAATGATTTCCCCGGCAGTCTTATCTGCGGAATGTTAATTTTCTGTACACAAATTTAGAGGCAGACACCCTCTTAAATGACTTCAGTTGTTTAGATATGACAATATGTCGTCTTGTAGCTACTCATCACAATGCTACTTCGCAATCTTGGATAGATTTAATGTCCACATCCCGTTCAGAACTCGTAACAGTACACGGGCAAGCTGAAGTGCCTGGGGCCATATTCTCTAACTTTTTACTGTCTTTATATAAAGACATTTGCCGCTTAACTATCTTTACGAGGCGAAATGGTATTCTGTAACTCATATCTCTATGATGGTCGTTCAAATGCCTTGTGAGTATCCTCATATATAGACATGCCGACAAGGTGTCTTTATGAATGAAAGTGTAACGAAAACGGCCGACGTATTGTGGTTTATCCTACCAATACATCTTGCAGAAAAGAAAACGTTTTAAAATGCACTAAACTTGAGAAATATTACATTCTGTTATATTTCCTAGGAAATAAACGTTGTCAGGAATTTATTTAAGGAGTATATTTTATAATTCGCTAGTGATACTCTCGCTTTGACGTAACTACGAAGTGACTGATTCAACCACGGGCCAGTGCTGCTATCTCGTGATGCTCAGAACTAACTAGTACCACCTGAAATCTTGTATCCATAGAAAAAATTAAATTTATTTTAGAATTATTATTATTTGAAAATGTCTTAAGAAATAAATTTCACTTATAGTTGAAAATTCACTGTAATAACAAAATTTGTGAGAGAATGCATTTTGTAATAACGGAAAAAATATAATTAAGCAAGCAGATAGATGATTTCAGAACACAGCCCGCTGCGTTGCCAAACTTACATCTTTGCACAAATATATCAATAAAGATATGGCCTACAGAATTCCACACGAAGATGTTACGAATAACCATCGTTATGGCCCTCTTAATGATAAAGACGATCACGTTGACTGTCTAAGTAAGCTCAAGTTAGAGAATAGGACCTCTGGAATCTCACCATGACTATCTACCTAGCATATTTCCTGCGCCCCTTTAAGGTATTTACGTATATTGACATTGATACCACTAACACTGGCACACTGCATTCGTTACCCACTCAACTTTCTTGGCAAGATATATCTCATGCAGGTTCCCTTGATGATAAAGTGAATATCTTAAATTCCATTATAACCAATCTCTCTAATGCCGCTCGCTGCTACGCTAAAAACCAGACGCGTAACGAAACCCACTGCACCATGGTTTTCGACAAAAATCAAAGAACTAATGAGACAGCGCGATAGTTCTTATTCGGTGATTAAGCGAGATCTTAAAAATAAGCTGTCTACGACTGCAAGTTTCGAAACTTATTGAAAGCTGCGTAACAAATGTACTCAAGCAGTGAGGAAGGCTAAAATGCGTTATTCACTAAATTCTAATTAACGCACGTCGCTCGTCCAACCGTTGTGTCAAACTCCACGGATTAGGTTTTGGCAAAGAGAAAAGGTAAACTATTCAGATAACCCATTGAGCAGAGGATTTTAATTCCCACTTCTAAGATCCAACTCCCGATATACAATATAGGAATTCAGATAGCGATGATGCAGTGGCGGGACGGACTTCTAGTCCCAATAAGTTTTATTTCACTCCCGTTAATCATGTTGAGAATTTTGCGACGCACTTTTATGTATACCTTTATTTTCTATACATCTGTGGACGGCTGTTACATGTTCCCGAACTTCAAAGGTTCGGAAATGCTGTCCAACTATGCTTATAACAGGACTTAAGGCCTACTTGTCATCTCCTGGATTGTAGTCGGAAGTGATGCCTGCGATATGAATGTGACTGTTACTTTAGCAGATAGGAATTGGCAGACCTCTATGCTTATAGGAATGCTTAAGGCATAATTGCCCTCACCTGTTCGATGTCGGGAGCGATGCCTGGGATATGAATTTTGTAGCCGTAGCTTCGGTGGGTGGGAAATTGTTGGCAACTATGCTTATAAGTGGGCTTAGGACATGCCTGACCCTGTGGTCCTTTTCTCCGTCGGAGGTGATGCTTATGTTATGAATTTGGTGACTATCTTAAAGGATTCAGAAATTACAGCCAACTATGCTTATAAATGGACTTATGGCATTGATCGCCGCGCAATTGTGTGTATGTATGGCTGCATGTTACATGCGAATGTAGTCAGCGCTCACGTGGACCGGAATAGGCACAGTGCAAGTGCTATTAATTATAAATATATAAACTTTTACACATATACAGGTGTGTGTGTTACCTGCAGTTTTTTTTCCTAAGTGTACATTCGACATTAAACATTCTCTTTTTCGCGATGACAAGTTTATTGTCTGGGGAGTGCGTAAGCCGATGCGGGTATTTACCATATTTCTTCTAGTCTTGCAATGGTGATTTCTATATAAAGTCGGGCCTGTCCAAATTTCTCCCGAATGCCAGTATGGTAATAACTATATATGTATGTATTCGACATTAAACATACTCCTTTCCTAGAATGTCGCAGTAATCTTGTGGTCTAGGCATCGGACTGGCAAATCAAGGGTGGTCGGAACGATCCCACACACCTCCTGCATCTTTTGAGTTCACAAACGACTAAAAATAATTCCCAGCAATTCTGGCGGCCACCCGTTTGAACTCGCCAATGTGATTACCAACACACAAAATGACCGCATCAATACCAGCGCTCCTAGCTACACGAAAGGTATAACTTAGCCCACACTGATGGCGGGCGCGAGAATTAAAGATGGCTGCCTACAGCAGACGACTGGCGGCAGGCGCAGGAATTAATGATTTGGGGGGGGGGGGGCTGTAAAAATCAAGCGAGAGGATAGAGGTGGGAGACAAGAAGGAATGATAGAAGGCAAGAGAGAAAAACAGGCGACCAGAAGGAATATGAGGAAACCAAGGGGTAGAGCGGAAGTGGGCGGGAATCAAAGAGGGTGGGGAACGGAACGAAGGCAAGATGGAGGGGTGATTGACGTAGGTCGTAGAATACATGCTTTTAACAAGGTAGTGAATGAAGTTGCATGACGGGGCAATGAACTCTAACAATCTTCAGACAAGGTGGACGATACTAGCATGGAATGACAGAGCGTGAAGTGCTTGTAAATGACTGCACAATCCGGCCGGCATTTACTCGATTTCCGCCTGATCCCGCCGCATTGCGCAAATGCCAAAGCACATTTTTGGCGGGAAATTTTGTGGGAAATTCTGGCGATTTTAATTGTTTTCAAGAGGGGAAAGGGGAAAAAGTAACTTCATCCAAGATGGCCGCGTATCCCCGATCCTAGATTCCCAGCCATCCGGGCGAATTCCCCTTTTCCATCTACTTCCAAGCACCATCTTTATGCTGACTTAAAATTTACGTGTTAGCCCCTTCGAACCTACTGGTCAATTCGATTAATGACGAACTTTGATCTTGAATCTATACACATATGGTCAACCCGTAATCGTTTAAAATTTAATCCCGCTAAATCACAATGTATTTTAATCGGGGCGCGAAATGAATTATGTAAACTGAATTTTTCTTTGATTGCGTAAGTATCCTTGGATGGTATACCTATACATTTCAGTAAGCAGCTGTAAAATTTGGACGTTATCATAAATAATGACTTGTCTTGGTCCGTACAAGTTGCCAGTATATGCAAGAAGGTCTTTCTGTACTGCACAGCATTCGCAGCACAGAAATTTCCCTCCGACACAAGCGAAAGTGTCACTGGTTCAGTCGCTTGTTTTTTCCCTAATAGATTGTGATGCGGTAAACAGAAACTTAACCAATAACTTAGCGTGTAAATTACTGAGAATACAAAACACATGTTTACGAACTATCTTTCATCTAAAGTCTCGCGATCATTTATCGGGTTATTACAATAATCTTAACCGGCTGCGCCTTCGCTAAAGACGATTACTGAACAGCCTATCGCTGGCTTATACAATTTTAAATAAATCTAGTCCGAAATACCTCGGTGACCTACCAGTGCCACTGTGCTATAACCACAAAATCAACACCCGCTCTAGGTCCGATATCCAACTGAGTATTCCATTAACAAGAGACCGTTCTACTCAAACTCATTCATTGTATCCGCTTCACGAGACTGGAATAACTACCACCGGAGGTTAGGAACTCTGCAACGTTCTCGGCATTTAGGAGAAGGGCCGGTAAACACACAATCAAAAGTCGCCCATGATTCCGAAAGCACAGCTAACTCTATACTTGTGCACACAGTCGTATGTTGTTTGATATTTTAGTTATCTGTTTTTACCCATACTTTATTTTTATTTGCATATTAATTGCTACTTTATTAGTGGTTAACCATGATTTATTATTATTATTTTGCATTTTCCAGTTTATCAACAACTTTCAAATAATTTTTTTATAACTTGTGATTAAGTTCGTAGGTTAAATATTAATTTCTCATGTTCAATCATGCTTAAAATGGTTAAATCTTGCCGCCTTAACTTCGCCATAAAGAAGGCGATGATGATGATAAATAAATATATTGGGTGACGCGAGCTCTTAAGAGGGGCCGTGCTTGCCGCGGGACGCTCCACGCTAGCCGAGGAAAACAGCGGCGCCGCGGTGCGACTGTTTTTGCGCAACTATGTAGCCGGCGGGCGAGCGGAGCGATAAACAACTCTAAGAGAGAACCGGATAAAACCGGCGCGCGCACGCGTCACGCGCCGCACACTGGATGACGCGCAGGTGGCGCCGCACAGTCAAACCCGCTTCCGGCGTGCGCACTGCTGGCGCGTCAATTCCTCGGAACAATGCGCCGGATGACGCCATCTGCTGTATGGCGCACGTAAATATAGCGACAGCCATGTCTTATTGCGGTAGCGTTGGCGGTATTCAGCACTGGTGACAGTGCAATTAATAGTGTTGCGATACTGCTGGTAGTGACGCTAACAATTACACAGTACGTGCCTGTCGCTCGTCAACACTTTACTACGACACATTATCTCGTGAAGATACAAAGCGTTAGCATTTTGCAAGCCTGCAACACAATTTTGGAGAATATATCGGCACAATCCTAGTCCGAGGTGCTTTTTTTAAATCTTTCCATTTAAATTAACATGCCTGAGTGGTATGATGCTAAATTGGGAACAAACACCACTTTTATGTAGCAGCTTCTTCAGTGCCAAGTATCTGCGTGAGCACTAATATCTGCCAGACATGACGGTAGTGATATCGTGAGCAGCAGAGGAGCGGCTGGGCAAAGCCCGGTGGTTTTACATTTCTTACCGCCGCTGATGACGCACTTCCTCGATAAACAGTTGGAGGAGGAAAAAAAAAGTGAAGTTTGGGGTTTACGTCGCACACTTACTATGGTCCGCCTCATATAAGTTGGCGAGATTCTGACAATCAGTGGTGGCAACTTGACGTATACGAAACAAACACAGTGCCATTTACAAAATCTTGTATCAGATGATGCACGAACGAACAAATGCTAATATACGTTGGCTATTCTGAGTGCACTGCCGACGCACATTAGCCAAGCACAAAATACGCGATAAGAAAGAGGTCCTAGATGAATTAATACATTTTATTTTACGAGGTTACAAAACAGTGGTTGTTTTACAAATTAAACTTCGCGATAAAGTAGTTATGTATAGGTGTTCAAAATTAAATGCACAATAAAACGATCCGTATCCAAATGAAACGCAACTTCAAAACCTTTTTCACGTCGTATCCCCCCTCTCCTCCCATGCTTTCCACACGTGATTGATATTAATTCCAAAAGCATACAGAAATATTTCATAATATTGTTGAATAATTTTTTCCAATAATTTGATGAAATATATTTCAAATTCGTGTCGTTCCGAGCCAGTAATAGAAGAACATTCAACTTTTAAAAGACTTCGCTCTGTCATGCCGTGCGCGCCATATATCTGCTCTTTCACGAAGCATTACCAGCCAGAGAAGAAAGCTTTCGTGCTTTTCCGCGAACTCTGCATAATTTTTAAAGTAACATTATTTCGTGTACACCGATTTTGAGTACTAGTAATTTATATTCGGGCGGTAATCTTTCATCTGCGTAAATTATACGCCATATTGTTCTCCCAAAACCCATGCTAACGTTATTCCACGTCACATATTTCCAACTCAAATATATTAGCTATAATTTCCAACGTGTGATAATAGTTACAACTACCGTCTCGCAAATGTTATCCCAAATTCACTGTCTCGGACAAATTAAAAAAGAGTCAGCAATATAAAATTTTTTGCAAGGTTTTATATTTTTACTTTTATAACGTACTAATTTATTTAGACAGATGTCAGTCTAAAATATCTTAAAATTTGTTTAGCATCACAGTACAATGGAAAGTCCCAGAGAGGTAACACTAGACATGGCGCAAGTGTTCTTATTGAGTATTGACGACTGTGTGAACATTGGCGTAACAGACACTATAGAATTCATTTTTATTATTACTGCAATAATACAGACTTCATTTATGGATATTGTTATTGAGAACATAAAATGGTATGCAAATATCTATAAGAGTCTTAGTTTACTGCTTTGGTGGTATTCCAGTTATTTGATATTGCTCGACAGTTACCAGCAGTTTTTCCATTTCATCCTTTGGACACTGTTAATTTGCATTGCTTTCACAGTCGTTATAAAAGTTTCGTGAACAGTGTTTTTCAAGTATGATGGACAACGAAAACGCATTTTTATGTAAAATGAAACTGAACGTATTAGAAAATACTAAAACATGCGCGTAAATTAATCTTGAGTGCTTCGTAACGAAATTTCTAACACCTAACTAGGTGCGAAAATTTTCACTGCCCCAGCAAGCACTCTTACGAAAGCCTGATTTCGTAATATTTTATTCTTATTTTTTCTATCTTTATATCCCTTTCACAAACAAATTTTCCTAACTGTTAAAAATGTCACAAGTTGCATATAATTAACAGCCTAGCATATGTATGTGGTTAACGACGTTCTGCAAGGACAAAAAATGTTTTCTTTTAAAAATTTTGAGATAGAAAACTATTTTTAAAATTTTAATTTATTATCTAATACACTTTAATAAGCCCACAACGTTTTCGTACAAACAATTTCCTTAAATTGCACATGTTACAAATAAAAGTTCGGTAAATTATGAAGTGTTTCATGTTGCATGGATGGCTACAAATAATCTTTACTACCCCCAAATCCGGCCAGCAAATAAAACTGAAGTCTAACCAGAATGCCAACTTTTCTCCTTCCATTGCGCAGGAGCGATAAGGAAGAGAGTGCCTCGCGCATCAAATACGGCATCGCCACTAAGCGAACACGTTTTTCTGCGTAACTATTACACGTGTGTCTAACGTGCTGATTTACGAAAAGAGCACACACTTCAGACGAGGGCTGTTGAGTGCTTTCAAGACGTCGCGCACATTAGAAACACCATTTTTGAGTACTCCAAAAGGACCAGAGACAGCTTTTTCAAAGCGCTGTTATCTCAAAATGTACGTGTCAGATCCATTGAACCCTCCTACAGACTTCCCACCAATAAAATAATAGGGTCACCGCTGAAAGTGCGCACTCAGTGTAGTAATATTTTGCACAAAAGCTATTTCTTAATGGGCATTACCAACACACCACTTTTCTCTGTCTTCATTCATATTACTGATAATTGAAATATAATTTATAGATAAAATATAAGTTCAAAGTTAAATGTAATTTAGATAATGTACTTTATGTTAACTCAAGTATAAAACGCTTGTGATACGTGACGTATTTAGGGAACCAAACAAGTCACACAGCGGGTAGTTTTTTAAAAGTTTGATCAGAAAGTGTGAAGAAACAGAATAGACTATAGGTGGGTCTAGTTAACTACAATACTGAGAAAATCACACACACATAAAACTGGTTCATGCTCCTCTTTATTTAATGGATTCCCCTTTACTGCAGAGAGAAGTGGCATGGATAAGTGAAATATGCGGCATCACTGTACGACAAAAGTTAATTTTCTCCTCCATCCCGGGCTGCATTTAGTCATGTGACTCGTGGTGCAAGTAGGAAATGGCTGAAACTATGGAATTTGCTTCTCGCTTTTCTTATGAAATAAAATGGAAATATCTGCTCCTCGAAATACGCATATTAGGCTTGCACTGTTTAAAAATGTAATTTATTTGCTTAGGTCAAGAGAACGCATGTAGAACTTATAATACTGCCAGTTTACAAAAATAAATGTAATGGACATTTATAGGATATTGTTAACGAAACTTTATGAAATGGCATATCATGTGTTAGCCTATTTATGGAATGCAATAAATAAAGCAATACAAGTTATACATTTTTATACCTTTATCGATTAACAACGCCTAAACATAGTTTAGTTTCAAAAATATTTATACTGAACTACAACAACTAAAAGATTAACAGTACCAACGATTAGTTAAATATACGTCTTAGATATATAAATATCCCTGTTAATTTTTTTATCGTTATAACAGAAGACCATTATATTTTTATCTTGGGTATTTACTAAAATTTGATATACCTACGTCAACTGATATATAAACGTTTATATAATTTATATAAGAGAACAATTAAAAACCTATATTATTGTGTAAAAGTTATTACATTTAGCGCTATGTAGTTACTGTAGCGTAACTAGTATTGCTGAAAAAGAATTACTAATTACGTTCGAGAAAAGTAACTGCCTGAAAAATTAAAATTTTTTTTTAGTTATCAGTAGGATTTCAGTTCTGTAAATACATTCTAATATCACGAATATGTGTATTTTCACACATCTACGAAATAAAACACTTAAGATTTGTCGCCACGAAGCAGAAATTCAGGAAGGTCAATCGGAGACTATAATTCTAGACTTAAAAAATAAGGCAGACTAATACTTAATATGACTGAGCATACGAAACGAGCCATCTAGTGAAAATTTCCCTTAGTGGTAGTGGCGACTAGATTCTTAGAGCTGATGCATTTCGAGGTCCCGGACACGCAAAGTAGCAGCGGGCAAGCGGAACCCTCACGCGCACAAAGTTATGAAGTTGTTGCCGGCGGGGGTTGGCCACAGATGCAGGACGGCGGGAGCGATGAACCCGGCAGAGCGACGTCCCGACGTGTGCGCGCGCCACGGCAGGTGCGACTACAGAGGCAGATGGTCGGCGGCAGATGTGCCCCGAGCCGCAGCAGCTGCCTCCCTCCTTCCAACTAGCTTCCCTAGCAAATGTCCACAGTCCCACCGACACCCCAGTAGTCTTAGTGATACACTACCTACTTGTTGCGTACCGGAACCACAACACACCCGCGCTGTGCCATCCTGCCCTCTAAATGAAACGGCAACTGCCCCAAGTTTCTGCCTAGTCCGTACAAATCTTACTCTCGTGTATAAAACAGAGAAAAGCAATTTCACATTTAATGATCGATTGGAAATCGAGATGAACTTAATTATAAACCAACGAATATAGTGATTCGATGACATGATCCAAGATCTTAGTAGTGTCTAAAGTGCTATTTGCGTGATAGAAACTTCGTAATATTTAAATGTATTATATATGGATTTGGTGGTTTACTGTCGTCAAATATAACTGGTTATATATATATACACACACAGTAAGTCCTAGAATGCGCGCATAAGAACCACATCACGTGAATCCTGAGCGAAATTAGAGGCAAAAGTAATAATGGCAAAATTTCGTACGACATTTTTCGTGCGCAATGTGGCAACACAGCACGTAGTTAGTCCCCTCATTTGTACAATGGTTCAATACGTTATGTAAACTACACGTGGAACAAATGTTAGGACTGGGCGGAATTTGAACCAGCGCCCATAATATGATGGCCAGGTCAGTGGTAGTACGATGTCAGTGGAGCGCAAGAGAGGACTAACTCCGTGCTGTTTCCACATTGTGCACCAAAAATGTCATCGAACGACATTTTGCCACTAACATTTGTGTCTCCATTTTCGCTCAGAATTCTCGTGGTGTAGTTCTTATGCGCGCGTTCTGGGACAGCCTCTATGTGTGTGTGTATGTACATATATATATATATATATATATATATATGAACATAAAACACTTTATACATTTATTTCATTCAAAAAGTATTGAAANTTGTTTTCAATATATTAAGTTGCCACTCACTGACTGTCAGAATGTGGCCTTCTTATATGAAATGAACTATACCATAATAGCCATTACATATGGTACAACGCATTTTTCTTCACAATTGAACTGTTCAGGTAGAATGTACATTTCNATACCATAATAGCCATTACATATGGTACAACGCATTTTTCTTCACAATTGAACTGTTCAGGTAGAATGTACATTTCGGGGTAACAAGTATGTATTTGTGCTCTTCGATCACGCAATACATACTACACAATTGCAAGGAGCGGGTATCTGGGTACCCGACACTTCTTTGTACTCTGGTATTACCCGAAGACACCGGGTAGTGCTCTAGTACCAGAGTACCCGGGATCACTAGGCCTAATTCATATTGTAAAACATGTAACATTGGCCACAAACGTTTTTACAATGTTACATAAAAATTTTGTACAGTTATACTACAGGAATTGCATTTGATAAAACCTGAATGTTACATACGAGACTTGGCATATTATTAATTAACCTTTCACCGAGATAAAATAAGATTTAATTAGATTTCTTATGCATTTAAGTAATTTACGCCCTCCTTAAGAAATNAACCTTTCACCGAGATAAAATAAGATTTAATTAGATTTCTTATGCATTTAAGTAATTTACGCCCTCCTTAAGAAATGTGTGTGCGCTTTTATTTACGCAGTTCATCGGTTCACTTACCGAAGTATTCTCAGTTTCGTATAACTTCAGTANAATGTGTGTGCGCTTTTATTTACGCAGTTCATCGGTTCACTTACCGAAGTATTCTCAGTTTCGTATAACTTCAGTATTTTGACATCGTGAGCAATGTATACAGCATGCAAACGGTAAAATCCCTAATTTGCAAAGTACTGTGACAGTTGGTGGTGGTTGTGCGCGGTATGTTGTCATGTTGGTGACCTTTCATTTACGAAAAGTATATATATATATATATATATATATATNTTGTGCGCGGTATGTTGTCATGTTGGTGACCTTTCATTTACGAAAAGTATATATATATATATATATATATATATATGAACATAAAACACTTTATACATTTATTTCATTCAAAAAGTATTGAANATATATATATATATATATATATATATATGAACATAAAACACTTTATACATTTATTTCATTCAAAAAGTATTGAAATGTTTTATTAGACAACGAAATTGACGGTCATCCCTTCAAACAGACAACAAAAAACGGGAACGTCATTGGAAAAAAAATTGGCCTAATTTCTGCAAGAACCACGACGAAAAGTGAGTCACTTGCCGAAATTTTTGCTCGCGGAAAGAGCAGCCTCGGCGACAAATTTAGTTTGAAAATACACCGACAAACATTACTAAACATTGTAATGTCTTGGAAATAAAACAAACACACACTTAAAAATTAATCTGTACAATTTATACAAATGAGTAACTTAAAACAGAAAGAAAACATGGCAGCATCGAGTTTTATCCACTGCTTTCTTCAGAATATTGGCATTATAATGAATAACCAGTAAAACTGTATTGAAAATTGTCATGCACAAAATATGTGTGCGGACCTTAAAAACATCAGTAACATACGTACACAAACAATTTAACGGCATTTCATTGTTCACAAATATTCCTTCAGTGATAATCACAGTAAGAAACAGCTTCCTGACTTGGCACTAATCATGACTGCGTAGACATTAAGGTAGGCTCAGTCGCATTGTCTTCTGCGGACTTTGCCCCTACAATTGTGACAACATTGCTGAAAAGAGGAATCCAAACATTTATTACGATGAGGAGAGGAAGTCCTTCCCAGCCTGGTCACGTGGTGTTTATCATCCACATGTGTATACATGTGACAACACCGCGTGCTCATACTCAATTACCTGATCCATATATGGCTACTGTCGTGAACTGAGTATGTCATCAGTGTCATTAATTTTTACAGTCTCTAACAATGTTTAAATTTTCTCTATGTTCACTACCTACAATCAGGGCATCGCTGTAACTAGCTAAACATTTTACGTAAAAGCGATTATGCTTNTACTCAATTACTTGATCCATATATGGCTACTGTCGTGGACTGAGTATGTCATCAGTGTCATTAATTTTTACAGTCTCTAACTATGTTTAAATATTCTCTATGTTCACTACCTACAATCAGGGCATCGCTGTAACTAGCTAAACATTTTACGTAAAAGCGATTATGCTTTGCAACCTTAGCTTCTCGTTTTGCTTTAGGTTAATGTTCCTCCATCAGGTTAGAAAATGTTACTCAACAAAATGTAATAATGTAACATAACTGTAATAAATTAACATTCACACAGAAAAAAAATAATTTGACTAATTTATTATAGCTTTACTTGCCCTGCTTAACTGCGATCACAAACTTTTGAAATCTATATACGTGCTCACGAAGGCTATCTAAAAAACACGATACACGCCTCAACCCTACTTCCGTGTCATTTATATTAGGGCTGATAAGACCCAGGTAATTGAGTACCCGTTACAGCGGGAACTCGTAGCTAAAATACCCGGGTACCCGTTAGGTCGGGTACAGGTACCCGAAACCGCCAGTATGGTCTATCTCATGTAAGTTGGCGAGATTTTGACAGTTCGACGAAAGTAGCGCCAATGTTTACTTTTCATTTATGTATCCTTTCGCCATTAGCTGGTGCGTCAATCGGAGGCTGTATTTTTTTTATCAAAACGCTGTCAGTTAATCCACTTGCTATTGTACTGTAATGTTAAACAAATTTGAAGATAATTTAGACTGACGTCTGCTAAAATAAAATTCGTAGGTTATATAAGTAAAAATATAAAACCTTGCAAAAAATTAAATATTTGCCAACTCTTTTTTGATTTNTTTCTCTATGTTCACTACCTACAATCAGGGCATCGCTGTAACTAGCTAAACATTTTACGTAAAAGCGATTATGCTTTGCAACCTTAGCTTCTCGTTTTGCTTTAGGTTAATGTTCCTCCATCAGGTTAGAAAATGTTACTCAACAAAATGTAATAATGTAACATAACTGTAATAAATTAACATTCACACAGAAAAAAAATAATTTGACTAATTTATTATAGCTTTACTTGCCCTGCTTAACTGCGATCACAAACTTTTGAAATCTATATACGTGCTCACGAAGGCTATCTAAAAAACACGATACACGCCTCAACCCTACTTCCGTGTCATTTATATTAGGGCTGATAAGACCCAGGTAATTGAGTACCCGTTACAGCGGGAACTCGTAGCTAAAATACCCGGGTACCCGTTAGGTCGGGTACAGGTACCCGAAACCGCCAGTATGGTCTATCTCATGTAAGTTGGCGAGATTTTGACAGTTCGACGAAAGTAGCGCCAATGTTTACTTTTCATTTATGTATCCTTTCGCCATTAGCTGGTGCGTCAATCGGAGGCTGTATTTTTTATCAAAACGCTGTCAGTTAATCCACTTGCTATTGTACTGTAATGTTAAACAAATTTGAAAATAATTTAGACTGACGTCTGCTAAAAAAAAATTCGTAGGTTATATAAGTAAAAATATAAAACCTTGCAAAAAATTAAATATTTGCCAACTCTTTTTTGATTTNAAAAATTCGTAGGTTATATAAGTAAAAATATAAAACCTTGCAAAAAATTAAATATTTGCCAACTCTTTTTTGATTTGTCCGAGACAGCGAATTTAGGTTAACATTTGCGAGACGGTAGTTTTAGCTATTATCACACTTTGGACGTCATATCTAATATAACGAACTAAAAGTAATTCGGGAAATTTGATCGACAACGCACTTCTATTCGCCAACGACTATTGATTGCAATGTAGTAATTCTGCTATTACTGATACTAAACAGTTCGAGTTGGAAATATGTGACGTGGAATAACGTAAGAATTGCTTAAAAACTAGTCACGCGTGTCCCACTTTCTTCGTTTTATCAATACGATATAGTATGACGGAAACAAGGAAATGGGTTTTCGGGAGNGTCACGCGTGTCCCACTTTCTTCGTTTTATCAATACGATATAGTATGACGGAAACAAGGAAATGGGTTTTCGGGAGAACTATATGGCGTATAATTTACGTAGACAAACGATTACCGGCCGAATAGAAATAACTAGTACTCAAAATCGCTGTACAAGAAATATATGTTACTTTAAAAATGATGCAGAGCTCACGGAAAAATAAAACTATTGGTATCTGTTCGTAAATTTGTTATGTATCACACACGAAAGCTATTCTTTTTTGGCTTGTAATGCTTCGGGAAAGAGCGGATATATGACGCGCATGGCAGGACACGGCGGGTTTGAGCCGTTTGCATAGCAGCACGGCCTGCCTCTTACTCCAGTTTTTTTTTNACGCGCATGGCAGGACACGGCGGGTTTGAGCCGTTTGCATAGCAGCACGGCCTGCCTCTTACTCCAGTTTTTTTTTTTAAGTTGACTGTTGTTCTATTACTGGCTCGGAACGACAAGAATTTGAAATTTATTTCGTCAAATTATNTTTTTTTTTTAAGTTGACTGTTGTTCTATTACTGGCTCGGAACGACAAGAATTTGAAATTTATTTCGTCAAATTATAAAAAAATATTAACTATATTATGCAATATTTCTGTATGCTTTTGGAATTAACATCCAGCAGGTATGGAAAGCATGGTTGGAGACGTGAAAAAGATTTTGAAGTGGCGTTTCATTTGGATACGGGTCGTTTTATTGTGCATTTCATTTTGAACACATTAATACTTTATCGCGAAGTTTCGTTTGTAAAACTAACAACCACTGTTTTGTGACCACGTAAAATAAAATGTATTAATTAATCTAGAAACGCTTTCTTATCGCGGAGAAGACTGACCGAAACACAGTTCCCGAAGACTGGAGTTTAGCTGGTAAAATGCACGCTGTTGTTCATAATAATGCAAGTTATATTACAGCTGCGGTTCGTGTCTTAGGTTATGTTAAGCACAGTATAAAATGTTCGGCGCACACGCTCCAAATTTCCATAACGGATGCCGTAAAAAGTGTACGGGAGTATTGTACCGTTTGTGAAAAAGTAAGCCACGTTATCAGTCACTTTAAGAATTCCGTTGTTGCTTCTTCTGCCTTTAAGAAAAAATAAGCCCAGATTGGTCTTAACCATGGACGACTTATTCAAAGTTGCCCTACACGGTTGGATTCAGCATCATGATGTGCGACACTTTTCTACGCAATCTTAGTTCAATCAGCGCTTTCCTGGCAGATAGAGTATGCTCAAAGGCCGCCATCGCTGTCAAGCTTGAGATCTGTGAACGCGACTGGTCTCTACTAGAAGAACTGATCACTCTGTTGAAGCCTCTGAAAGCTGCAACCAATGTTCTTTCTAGTGAAAGTAGGATAACTGTCGGCTGTCCGTCTAGTGATTAGAGGCCTTCTTGACAACCACGGGTTAGTTATTTCACAGCAGGTTGCTTTATGTCGTGATCCCCGATATAAGGACTTGCGCGCTGTAGACTAGACCGCAGCGGTTGTGATCCGACAATATGTTCGCCAGATGGTAACAGAAGCGCGAAGTACTACTCCGTGTTAGCTCTCTTAGCAAACACATATTTGGGATGTCCAGCATCTTCCGCTAGTTCAGAGATAACCTTTTCGACTGCATGCAATATAGTTACTTCTAAACTAAGTTGTCTGCCCAGAGAACGTTTATTTACATTTATTTTTTTTACACACTAGCCGAGCTTTCCTAAACTCTTAAAATGGAGCTCCCATTCATTTCCTTAATTTGTTACTTTTGTTACAACAAATGTGTAACATAAGTTTGGTTTGTTTGTTAAGAGATAGTCGAGGAAATGGTAACGAGACTTTTCAACAGACTCCTCCATTGGTTTGAATGGGCATTACAGTGTATTTGCAAGTTTCATTGACGTTCCATGTGAATATAAGACTAAACGAATACGTATTTAAACTCATTTATGGGTACATGCCTGTTTCCCGCAAGGAAAATCTCCTGTTCAGATTTGCAAATATGTAGGAAATAGATATAAACAAATTAATTTACATTTGTATTAATGTGCAATTTACAGTATGTANAGATTTGCAAATATGTAGGAAATAGATATAAACAAATTAATTTACATTTGTATTAATGTGCAATTTACAGTATGTATATTCTGTACCATATAAGAAGGCCACTTTCTTGACAGTTGACAATCGCCGCGCCTTTTCGTTTATGTATCCATTCGCCATCAAATGGCGTTTCAAGAATAGGCTTTGATGTGGCCAGGAGGTGCTGCTGCGTGCGGCAATTGGTGAACTGCTTTGGTGGCGCTGCATTCGTAAACGGAGCTTG
>NQII01000984.1:55470-77447 GCA_002778355.1 Clitarchus hookeri | reverse complement strand
GCATAACGGGAGCTCGAGGCCAGTGCGAACTACAGCGCGTAATAATATCTACACCCGAAACACGTCAATATGCATGGTGTCTGAATACTTATTTTACCACCTGTATACATAGTTATGAAATACACATCGCTGTAATATATACCTTTACAAATTTTCGTAAGTGTATGCTGAATTGGGATACGGCGTTTATATTCCTATATGCCGGCTCACAAATTTATTATTTGAAGGAATAGATGGGGATTATTTTGTCTTTGCAATTATGCTTGGTGACGTTCCACGACGTAATTATATACCTACTATTGTACAGAAAAATGTTTACCTTTTCTGCTTCGGCCATTTGTTATTATCAAGCGTTATCAAACTATTTTTACGTAAACATTGACTCGCATGCTGGAGAGAGTCATTGCTGAAATAATGGTTGCTCACCTACTTACTATCTTAGGTTATTTTAAGTTGTTTTGTAAATAAAACTAATTAACAACTATCAATATTAGTGTATGAGTTTTTCATTTTTAGGACACACGCTTAAATAATAATGTTAGAAATTGTCTAGCTTTAAAGATTATTTCTGCGATATTTGAAACGCATTTTTAGTTGCTTGTAATTGACAGTACGTTTTACAAAATTTAGCCCACTAACTCTGTGATGAATCAAATTACTTGCCGTTTACTCTTACATCTATACAAGCAGATAACCATAGTCAGTTATAGAGAGCAAAGCAAGTGAAAATAAGTCAAAGTTCAAAAACATAAACGATTCAACTGTCTTTTAGTAGTTTGCGTATTTATCGTCCGATGCGCCAAAGTAGCGAATGGAGTTTTTCCTGGAAATTCAAAGGTGGCTTTCAAATTTCTCTGAAGTCAGTGAAAGCTTGCATTTTTTTTAGAAATTCGTCGTAAGCTACCAAATGGAATCAACAAAAGAAAAACTGAAAATCTATAATAACGTAGATATCTCAAGTCGGTATGCATAGGTGTGCTGTGTAAATTTGTTTCCACTTCTGGAATACATGAAACATAATTCAAAAAAGTTCTCGTTAAGCCATATGAGTGTAATGAAAACGAAGGGAAAAGTAATAAATAATAGACGCCTACGAAATGACGGTAGGTAGGTTGGGCTTAAGTCGGTCGCCTAGTGAGGGGTATGTTTGAGCGAGGCAACATCACATCTTCGACATCGCTGCGGCCGGAAAAAGATCGTAAAATAACGGGGCAAACGACGACTGACGAGAATCATTAAACGTGACAGACGTGCACCCCTTTCTCAAATTGGCGCAGATNGATTCATGGTGTGAATTGTCTCCTGCATACCTTCAGACATTAATCGAGTCCATGCCACGTCGTCTTGTGGCACTTCTGCATGCTCGGGGGAGGGGGGAGGGCCTACACGATATTAGGCAGGTGTACCAGTTTTTTTGGCTCTTCAGTGTACTAGCCCTACTCCTCAGACGAGTTCGTTTTTTGTCGAAATCGGTCAAGTTAACCTTATAATGGCGGTTATTATAAGTTACCTGTAACTGGGGTATTTTTCAATATATTTCAATAAAGCTTTGGCAGGAACTAAGTTTGGTTTTATTGCAAAGAGAATGTATTAAAACGTTCTAGCTAGTGATGACGCCACTGTACTACATAGTAGCCCTTTATTTAGGTTATTTTGCTATTCCTACTGTTTTTTTCCAGACTCAGAAGAACAAAAAAGGGCAGAGTTCATTGCTGTCTTACTTTTGCTCAGGCCCAGCAAGCCAAAAGAAACGGTGTTTAGATGATGAACCGCCAGATGGAGGTACTTTGGAACATGAACCAGAACCACCTGTAGAAGATATGTTAGGCTCGTCAAACGCTCAGTCGTCCACAACTACCAAGGACAATACTCCTGCAAATGAAGGGCGTAGACCAAGTCCCAGCTGTTCCTCCAGTTCAACTGACCGATTGTCAATTAGGCTAATTAATAAACGTGATCCTGCTCATGATCCAGCTTTAGCTATGGCCCATGTTAGAGAAGGCTCATTTCAACCACGAGATTTAAATTTCCCTAAAACGGATGGAAGGAAATGTAGGCCAGAGTGGTATAAAATATTTTCTTGGTTGGAATACAGTGCTCTAAACGATAAAGCATTCTGTTTTGTCTGCCGTGTGTTTTACAACCCAGAAGAAAAAAACAATGCAGAAGATGTGTTTACACTCAGTGGGTTTTCCAAGTGGAAGAAAGCTGTAAAAGTATTTGAGAATCATGAGAAGAGTAACTCGCATAGGAGTAGTAACACTAAACTCGATTCTCTAAAAGAAGCAGACAAAAGTGGCACTGTTGTTGAAAAATTAAATCAAAAGTATTCATAAGAAGTACAACAAAACAGATTGTATTTAGGAGCTTTGTGCGAATAATTGATATTTTGTGGCAGGCTATCTTATTGCTCTAAGAGGCCATGACGAATCTGCAGATTCAAAGAACAGAGGAAACTTTTTGGAGCTGATGAAGCTTCGTTCCGAAGATAGTAATTTAATAAAGAAGTTCTACATTGAGCATCGAAAAAATGTTCAGTACACTTCAGCGACTTTCCAGAATGAGCTACTGTCCATTATTGGGGAACAAATCAAGCTGCACATTGCCAAAGAAGTTAAAGAAGCAAAAGTTTTTGCCATTATAGCTGATGAGACTCAAGACATAGCAAAGCACGAACAAGTAGCTATTGTCTTGAGGCATGTCAATGATAAATTAGAAGTTCATGCGTCATTTGTAGGGTTTTATCGTGCTAAAAAAGCTGACGGTAAAACACTGGCAAATGAACTTAAGAACGTTTTGATTTCACTGGACTTGAACATTAAAAATCTGCGTGCTCAGTGCTATGATGGGGCCTCGAACATGAGGGGCCCATATACTGGAGTGGCAGCTATAATTATGCAAGAAGCCCCAACGGCAATGTACATTCACTGCAAGGCACATATATTGAACTTGTGCTTTGTACGATGTTGCACAAGCGTGACTTCAATAAGAAACCCGTTCTTTGTACTTCAAAGTCTTTACAACTTTATTGAGAAATCAACTAAACAACATGCTGCTTTTGAAAACATTCAAAAAAGTGCAAAAAGCTTTAGTGGTGGAACAGCAACATTGAAGTCTTTGAGTGATACGATGGGCTTGCCGTGTCGAAGCAGTGCCGTTCTTTGTTAGATACTTTTGAAACCACTCTGACGACTCTACAAGAAATTGCACAGACAGACCCTGACAGTGGTGGACAAGCTAATGCTTTGTTAAAAAGTATGGTGGACTTCAACTTTGTATTTGACTTGCTATTACTCATGAGAGTTTTAACACAATGTGACTTACTGTCAAAGACCCTTCAGGCAAGCACTGTGTCATTTAACTTACCATAAGATGTTCATATCACCATTGGGCACCAATATATCTATACTATTCACGACATGTCTTTCCTATGCCGAGGGACACTGAAAAATCAGTTAACATCAATAACAGCAATAACAAAGATTTCTTTTAAAGGCATTTTTCACCTAACCAGTTACGTCACATATTTTCTAAACTGTGACGAGGCAGACGAAAAGAGATATGTGAACATAATTACCAAAATCAAAAACTATCTTTTGTACCAAAGGAACTGTCCATGGCACAAATAGTAGACTGGAGATGTAAAGATAGCATGTTATCTTCTGCTATCGATGGTCCTGTGATTCGAATAAAACAAAGTGCACGCCATAAATCATTCGTAAAACAAATGACGTTGCTTTTAGCTAACACACAGGTTATAGACTGTTCACGTTAAGTGAGCACTTTTGAAAGCCCTCTCATTTGAAACAATAGTGAATAAATACATTTCATTGTAGTCTTAGACGTTAACTTCCGAGTGCGGTGGAATATACACATTGTGCTTATTAATTATATGGCAGTGTTTATTTTAAAATATGAATAAAATATATATAAAAAAAATAGCGGAAAGGAAAAGTAACTAGGGCCTCAGAAGTGCTCACTTTACCGCGAACAGCCTTATAACACCACTGTCACTGCTAAATAAAACCCAAAGCACTGGCACTACATTCGAAAGAATGTATGTGCACAATGTCCTACTTAGCACGGCCGAATGCATCAAAATACTGATGAACTTAAGACAAAACAGACATAACATTTAGTTCATGATATCTTGTCCGGAAGCCAGCTTACCAATGGGATAAAGTCCAGTTTCACAACCAAGAAACTAGCATGCACTACCTAAGACTTCGGCTGATACATACAAATGCAGGAGACAACCATTTGAAGATTTATGTACGTCGAAATAAAACACATGGAAATATGTTTAGTAAAATTTACCCCACAGAAACGTTAATATGGACTTTTAAAATGGAAAATACGTGCCCGCATACTACGTTGACAAACTGTTCCAACAAGCCTATTATGTTTGCAATCACTAAAATACTGACAAAATACACTTTCAAGGCTAAAGCTAATGTTATGGTTTTCAATGGGCGAAAACATGACTACAGATTGGAAATTGTACAGAACGGAAATCGTAACACTTGAAAACACTACTGTAAACAAGTGTGCACGCCGCCAAATTAATGCGATGGTCCAGCAAACATGCCTATGAAAGATGCTTGTAATTTAAAATACTTTCAGAGCCAGGACCAGTTTGTTGTCAGAAATCGCAGTGACAGACGAGCATACGAGCACAATTACAAGACTCGAACTATCCTTCTAGCCTCCCTACCCATTAAAAATACTAGGAAAAAGTATGACTACCAACTACTAACTTACCGAATACTACTATGGTCTGAGGACTGTACTGGGAAGAGTCGAACACTGTTTCGTGAGGTAACTAATAGCGTATTATAAACTTAATTTGTGGCACGGCTGGGCAGAAAAAAAGCGACGCAGATCATGTTTATAAGCTCAGAAAAACTTTCCAAATTAAAACAAACTAATTAAAAATATGCAACAACAAGTCTGGAACAAGTTCGAGCAACAGGACAGTGCTCCACCCCACTGGTCACTCGTGTGGCGAGCTATGGATGCAACTTTTCCAAGTTGGTGGATAGGAAGAGATGGGCTGACAGATTAGCCTCCACGTTCCCGGACATCACACCGTTGGATTTCCTTTTGTGGGGCTCTGTTAAGGGTACAGTTTACGCCACGAAAGTGCGAGACCCTCAAGACCTCCATGGCAGGATTGTGGACGGAAATCGAGCGCAGACTAGACATGATGCATGTCACCAAAGGAGCTCAAGTAGAAGTCCACTGCTTTTTTCGTAAAAACTTAAAGTGTTGTGCTTTTCATGTGCATCAACAAATTGCCCACATTTATATTTGTTTTCTCCTGAGGATTTCAATAACAATACTTTGTAAAGAAATTGTTACTGCAACAATTTGTCGGCCACGATGTGCGATGTACTTATGTTTTAAAAACATACGTTAGGCTATATTGACAATTCAAATATTAGTTGTTAATATGAGATGCAGTATTGCAGTGTAGAAAAGAACACACATGTAATAGGACACTATCTGATCAAAAGTAACTGGGCACCCTGCGAAATATGTGTTTAAGGTAGAGCGCGAGACAGTATTGCCATCTACCACATGGGCCACATTGTCAGCGATTGCAGTAGTAAGCAGACAGCGCGGGACAGCAGAATGAATGGTCTGAGGACCTAACGGGCTTTAAACATGGTCAGATGGTCGGATGCTACTTGAATAAGAAGTATGTGCGCGAGATTTCCACCTTCTTGAATATTCCTAGGTTCACTGTTTCCGATGTTATAGTGAAGTGGAAACGTGGAGGGACGTGTACAACCCAAAAACGTGCAGGCCGACCACCCATGTTGGTCACCAGAGACTGTCGAGTGTTAAAGAGAGTCGTGCAGTGTAATCGTCAATCATCCATCGCCCCCATTACACAGGAATTCCAACTTTCATCAGGATATATTCCAAGTACCATAACTGCTTGGCGCCAGGTGCGGAAACTTGGTTTTCATGGCCGAGCAGATGCCCATAAGCCACACATCACACAGGCAAATGCGAAATGCCACCTCATATCTCATATGGTGTACGGAGCATCGAAACTGTACAATATAAAAATAGCAAACCATTGTGTGGACTGTTAAATCACGGTATAGAATAGGGCGATCCAATGATAGGGTATGGGTGTGGCGAATGCCCCGACTGTGAAATTCGGGGGTGGTGGAATTACAGTGTCGTCATGTTTCTCCTAGAGAGGGCTTGTTGGCCCCCTTGTTGCTTTAAGTGGCACTACAAAAGTACAAGTTAGCGTTGACATTTTAACTTCTTTCATGTTGCATATCATCGAAGACCAGTTCGGGGATGACCATTGTGTCTTTCATAATGTCCGAGCACTCATCCATACTGCAGGGTGTGTGAGGGAGTGGTTTGACAACAACGTCCCACTAATAGACTAGTCTGCACAGAGTCCTGATTTGAATCCAATAGCATATCTCTGGAATGTTTTGGAATGCCGACTTCATGCTACACCACACCGACCCACATCGATATCTCTTCTCATTTCGGTGCTCTGCGAGGAATGGGCTGCCATTCCCAGGAAACCTTCCACCACATAATTTAAAGTATGCTTGCGAGGGTGCAGGTTGTGATCTATGCTAAGGGTGGGCCAACCCATATTGACTGCCAGTATAACCACTGGAGAGTGGTCCAAACTTGTACTTCATTTTCAGGTGGGTGTCCACATACTTTTGATCACATAGCGTGTGTTTGTTTGCATTAGATTGTGTTTACTGAATAATACTATATCCACATTAATAACTGAACATTTTTTGAGCTGCAATGGTAAATGTTTTGTGAAATAATATGAACTAATAAATAACGAATACCGAAAGGAAGCAAACCATTTTGCAAATGAGCAACTGAACTATTAAAATCTTAGAAAAAAATATTTTATTCACGGTTTGTCACCTAGCATCCCTATTTGTTTCTGTTTCAACTTGTTGTATATTATTGGAAATCTAATTATTGATTTCATAACTAAAATGTAAATTAGTGATAAGGTTGATAACATTTATATTACAACTGAGAAAAAAAGATGAATAAATTCTAAGATTCACTCTGTAACAATAAAGGAAAATAACCACTTATGAATTTATTACAGCAGTTGGGAAATTAAACCGTTAGCCATGTGCAACGATCCCAACGGTATTCAGAAAGATTTGTGTAAACTGTGTGATGTATCATTTGTATCGGTCATGGTAGTTTGAATGACGTTATGAGTCATGGTAAACAAAGCCAATAAAAGATTGCGAGTTCAAATGTCCCAGACAAAAAAAAACCATAGTATTGTTTTTTGACTCGAGAGCTGTAAAGTGTACTCAACAAGACAGAGATACAGTCTCTGACTTAACTTTGTCATAATGTGTCCTGCATATATTTTTTACTGTGATTACAAGTTCGTGCCTGAGTTATTTCTGAACTCAAATAGCTAAAAACATTTATTTAGGAAGGACAAAGCAATTGCTGTTGCAATCCGATGTGTTTCTTATGCCTGTAGTAATATACCATATTAAGGAAGTTACTGAAAGGCATTTATACTATTCGGTAGCAAATGATACGTCTAATCAAGGTTATAGCAAAATGATTCCGTTAATAATTACGCATTTGAAGAGATACATTTTCTTTCAGATTTTCATGATGATCGCCATGTATCTGCAGATGCTGTCTCCTCTCAACTCAAAAAATGAATTTCCTAAAGAAAATACTAGAACGGTATACGGATCATCAGATTTTTGGATTCAAAACAATGTCCATGCTCAACAAGTTACCCATAGAAAAATGCTACAACTGCAGATATAGGCTTATGCCGCTTAAGTTAAAAATCCAACTTATAGAGTTTATTTTACTTAAGATAGTGTTCTGTTCAAGAAAAGTTGAAGACTTTGAAAAAAGAACTGGCTTTACAGCTGTTCATTAATTAATTCACTATTTGACACTGCTAACTTTAACAGATATCGATTAATCGTATAAAGCATTTGTATTAGAGTAAGAATTTGGCAACAAATTTCGTGTCTAGAAAAGTGGATGGTAATCACAAACTCAGCACCTGCAAAAAAAAGTGGCAGTTTTTTTTAAACTAACAAAGTTTTTTTTCTTCTCAATACCTTCATCAAATGTGTACCATGTTAAGAGGGCCTTTCGCTGAGGTGTAAAAGTTAGTCGTCTGAAATGAAGAACAGGCTCTATGTTGGGATACATGAAATAAACTTCAATTTACAATGCAAATACTTTTTTTACAAACAATATTGAAATATGGGGATTTTTTAGTTTGTACCAGGAGTAGTAAAACATATAAACTTATCAATTAATAATTTCGTCTATAACGTTGAGAAGCAACAAGCATGAGAAAGAAGTATTATCTGGTTCCTGCAGTACAATTTATTCACCATACACAAATTTGAAACCAAAACTACTTAGTACCCTTTATTTTTAACTAAAATGTTTCACTTTGTTTGTACTTGGTGTTCGTCACCTTACCTTGATCTCACGTTACATAGCCATCAATCCTACTCGCGACACATGCCTTATTTCACTGGATACGCGCTGCTGACGTCAAATGTAGCGAGTGATCTTAATAATATTATTCAACAGCGTAACATTTAAACTTTCAGAGTTCTGTCATCTTAAAGAATTGCGGGAAAAATATGTTGCTAGTTTAATACTCATGTAAACTTTTCTTTTTAAAATAGACTAAAAAATGAATCTCCTTTATAACTGCACTGGACGTGACCATATATATGACGAGTCTGAATTCGACCGACCAACTTGGCGTGTTGATTCTATATGCAAAATTAGTGAATTACCACATTAAGTGAATTTAGAATACATAATGGGTACTTCTAACTTCAGCATACCAAATTTGGCATAAATCGGTTTAACAGTCGAAAAATATCAAGGCCATAATTTTTAAAATTTAACTGTATTTATTTTAGGTAGTTTCTCGTACGACTACTTGTTTGCCAAATGTGGCAGGACTCAATTACGATATTACCCAGATACGATATTCAAGTTTAAATTTTTAGATGACCCTATATTCCAAAATTGCGGGCTGAACAGGTTATAAATTATAGTTTATTTTGTGTACACAATAGATATTGCTAGCATGCCAAGTTGGGTTCAAATCGGTCTAATCGTTCTAGAGATATAACATGTAACATAAAGTATACTGAGACCACCGTTTTAAAAATAAGTACCATAACAATTTACATTTTCTAACTTCAGGGGTAACACTACAGTATTATTTGCACACCACATTTATTAGTATTCGTTTAGGTAGTTACTGAGGTATGATATAACTTTAATTGTATGGTGGTGCTATTTTACAGATTGACGCACAAAAAGTTGTGAATTTACGTACTTAACACTTACAATATTTATTACTACAGTAGTATAATTTTAGTTTTCGTATATATGCCATGCCCCGTTGTCATTCGGACAATAAGTGACATTAAAATTAGCTGACCTGCCATAACACAAGTTGTATGTCGAATTTGACGGGAATCGTTTGAGAAATTCCTTAGATATGGTGTAAAAACATTATTTTTCATGAAACGCTATCTTTAAAAACAGTGGGCTAGTGAGGATATAAATTTCTGGATGCAATGCATACAATATATGGTTGAATCGAACGAATGATTCCTGAGATATGACCTAACACTCAAAAGTAGCAATTCTGAAAATAAGTTTCCAAATTCAGCATAATCGAAAAGAGCTCAGTTAGCGGTCCTTAATAATTACTATAAAAGTATCCAGTTCGGTAAATTAAGAACTTTTTTTAATCGGGCCACACACACTCAGCACTTCGAAAAATGGGTTATAATATTTTAATTATCTTTTCTATATAAAAAAAAAAACGACAAATTACTATAATTCGCAGACTGAGAGAGAAAACAAGACAAGGACTTAAAAAAACTAGTTGCATTTAAAAAATATTAAAATATACATCTTCTACACATTTTCTTTATTACGCTGGATTTCTAAACCCTAGCAGATACACTATCATATTATAAACAACCGTTTCCTGTTATAAATTATCGGAATCGCAAGGAAAAAGTGAAATGACATATTTAGTCGTTCCTATAGCATAAATGAACTGAGTCTGCTTTTAACCACACATTTTCAGATTGTTTTATTTTGGTTCATAGGACGTACGTATGAACCTGAGTACGATTATCGATATTGTGGTTTAGCCTAAATTTTTAGTTTACTAGCAAAAAAAAAATTACGGGGAAAAGCTGGTGAGAGGGATTATGTAGAGTATTAATAATAACTGCCATTTTAATTAAAACAGATATATATATATATATATATATATATATGTGTACATATATATACATACACACACTACCTCTGGAATTTAAGGGGCAGGGCAACAAACAGCCTCCGCCCCCACCCCTCACATAAAAACAAATAGCTTCCCTGGATACGCCTCTGATGACAGCCAATGATAGACCGTTTTTACGGACCAAACATATCCCGATTTAATGTCAAAGTTTCAACTTATTTACTAAAATAAATTCTATGTAGAGACGTTTAGCTTTTAAGTACCAGTATCCCGACATCACAGATCCTCGTTTATGAGTTAAAACAATATTTCAAATTACAGGAATATTGCCAATATAACAACGTATTTTAAGTTGAACGCGCCCCGACTTGAGACAGGCGCAACGCAGCGCCAGCCTTTTACACGTGCCTCCGCCAGACAGAGACGGAGAAAGCCACGCGCGTGTCCTTGTCTAGTCGCGCCGTTCTCGTACACTCCCCTATCTCTCCCTTCCAGCCGCTGTGACGTCAGGACCACCCCTGACATTTCCCGCCAACACTGCAGCGCCACCCGCGCGCGCGCACACACAAACACCCTCCGCCAACGCCGACCCACGCGCCACGTCACACCCACACCCACAACTTGGCTTCGTGTTTCACTAGTGTTCTGCTCCGTGAGCAAGAGCGACCGTTGCCGTGCAGATATGGTACGTACGAGCTCGTGCAATACCTGGCTCTGTTGTAAATGACTGTACCTACCTTCTCTGCACTGTGCTTGGTACTCAGGAAAGTATAAGAGTGGCTTCCAATATGGAGCACTGCACCCGACTGTACAACATGCAGAACTTATTATGAAGTAGTACACGCTCTAATAAAATTGCCAGAAAAATATGATTTACGTTGCATTTTGTTATAATGTAAAAGTACTTGCTAAAATTTTCTTATTTTAATATTTTACAAATTCAATAAAAGTCTATTAATAAAAAATTAAGCGTATTTCCATTTTAATGCCTTAGAAAACACATTTCGTGAAAAAAAAATCAAGCAAGACAATCATAATAATAAATCTAATATGCAAAAAAAAAAGAGAATAGTAACGTTCAGAAATATTTGATTGATTTTATGCAAATCCATTTCAGCTACGAAAGTTATAATTTTTACTAATTTGTATTGCGTCCCACCTAAATAATTATTACAATAACCTTGCTCGCAGAAGGTTTTTTTTTTTGTTTTGCAAAATGTACTTTTTGAAGCATTAAAAATACAAATACATTTCAATTTTGATATAAAATAGGCTCTTACTAAGCGACTTTTTAAACATTGAAATAGTCAATTCCAGTAAAATATTTTTGTGTTACAAAATATATGAATTCCTTTTTTACATGCAACATAAATCGTACTTTTCTGACAATTTTCACAGCGTGTGTACTACTTTTTAACGAGTTCTGCTTGTACAGTCTGGTGCAGTGCTCCATTGGATTTGGAAGCCGCTCTCCACGTACTTAAAATAATAACGTTCTGGACACTTTGTATTGCATACAAAATGGTTCAATTTTATTTTAATTTAAATCGAAGTCACATGCCAAATGGACTACATACGACTACGCATATGGTCCCCATGCACAGCAGCCATTGCACACAACAACCAGTTCATCTCGTTCAACATAAAGAATTTCATGTTTTTTTTTTCATACATAGTCTTAGTCATTATAAAAAAAAGTATATTTTTCATTGAGTTATTGACGAGAACAGTAACATAATCATCTTTGTGCATTAGCCATAATAACTACAGTCGGCAACCTAATTTTAACGCAATAAAACTGTAATGCTGCTTGGCAAACAAAATCCTTGAAGCCAGCATCTCATGTACACAGATGGGGTTAACAATGGGTATGGAATAGATGAGCAGGTGATGCAGTTTTATCGCAAATCGGTTATTTTAAACTTAGAACATTTCTTATTTGTAACAAATCTCAAATATTACCACATTAAAAAAAAAACCTGCATGAATTTTGTTTGTTGACAGACATTAACTGTAAATACCAACTTAACGGCTGAATATAACTCGAAACCTTTTAACTGGTTTCTTCACTGAAAACCCATTTCCTTAATTTTAATAGTTTTCTTTAAAAAAATTTCTTCCTCTCGTTATAAGTTTTAAAAAATTCCCTGACTTTTCCCTGATTTTTTGCTAGCCAAAAGCATTCCCTGACGTTTACAGGTTTCAATTGTGTTCCAGAAGAGTAACCATCCTGGTTAACTGCACATTTAAGATGCGTTTATTATGTAGGTAAAATACATTCATTCCCNGAACAAAAATATATTAACTTAGGGTATTTTTAAACATATTACAACAGCCATTAAAAAAGTTAAACTGCCTCAAGGCATATCTAACAGTTCAATAAATTACTGGACGTTATAGAGAATGATTTTATTTTTCAACTTGTATTCAGAGTGAATGAACGAATATACGATTCATTTTCTAACACTAATTACAAACAGTAAGCAAAAATTAACAACCTCGTAACACGTACTAACAAATAGTCTGCATAGTATTACAATTTTTCTTCAAATATATCTAGAAGGAACATTATCACAAAAACTTATAAGATACAAGATGGCATTAACCCCAGAGCATTAACAAATTAAATTATTTCGAAGTAAATTGATCTCCCGATGCCGACTAATTGTGTACACCAAGCACGATAATTATTTGCCTCACTCCGACATCACAAGTAGCTTTGGAAGTAAGGAACAACCAGGCCACAAGGCAGTTTAGAGTGTAAATGACGCCCCTGATGGTGTACGAAATCACTCAGCGGGAGACATTACAATCATTAATACTTATTTCATCCTCTTATCACGGCAGCTTCCACGAAAATTATTCGAATTTACTTGATGTATACACCATAAACAGCTGCGCCTCCCTCATCAATCAGTGTAACCGACAATTCCATACAAAACAAGCGCTAGTTTAAAAAAACTTCTTGTTTGCAATAAATATATACTGCTTTTGTCCACTGTCGGTGGGGCGACCAAACATGAAATGCAACGTTCCCTCTGAATCTCGGGTGCCGGCAACTGCGCAGTTTTTTTACAATAGTCCCAGGTGAAGCTCCACTGGTTCATACTGGCGATAATGTAAGTGCCTGAGTCAGCGAAAAGATAGATTTCCCTGGTCCAGCAGGGACTTTCAGGCGTAGAGTTAGTAGCCACAGTTAGTTTCTGATTAACTGACTGACTTTTGAAAGCCTTATATTTCGATGTACATGGTGTATATTTCAGGCACATATAACACAAAGATCAACACTGTCGTAGTCCTAATTACTAAATTGCATGGTATATTTAGGGCTCCGCCAATGGTTGGCGCATGAAATGCACTGCAGAAGTTTGGTAGAAAATGCCAGACTCAAAAAACAGTGGGATATTTTGTAGTGATGCCTCAACACGAAAAGCATTTATAAAATACAAAGAATTGTTCAGTTATTGTCAATCCATGGTTACTTCCAGCTTTTCTGAAGCCCTGCTAACGTTCTACTTTCACGTGATTCCTCCGTCTCGTGCAAACAAAGCTTAACCAAGTCTAGAAAATTACACCAAAGGGCTAACGAACCGCATTCGCGATGCGCACTACGTTTAATAATATTTTGCTCGATAACTTTATTGCTAGGCGTTACCAACACGCCTATGTTCTCTGTATTTTTATTCAGATTAATTATAAATGAAACATTATAATGTATAAATAAAATGTAAGTAAAAGTTATGTTTAACCAAACATAAGGCACTTTTATGTTAACAGAAGTATAAAACACTTGTAATAAATAACATATTTAGGAAACAACCAAACAAGAGATATTTTTTTAAAGGTTTGATTCAAAAAGCGTGAACAAACCGTGAATAGATCTGCAACAACAGCGCTGGCGCCATGCTGATCGTTATAGGATATATCCGGTGCCTTTCGCATGCCAACTGTGCAGAAACAAATCTCCTGGTCTCAAAATCGGACAGTTTATTTTTGCCAGTAACACTATATAACAACGCGGATTGGATGTTACACTAGAACAATGTTTATGCAAATACGTGCTTGGAAGTGTTCGTACGCTCTCTCTCTCTGACTCAGTATGAATACAACTAAAATACATTACGGTTGTTCACAAGCACAATTTTAAAATACACTAAATTGTAAAAAAAAAAAATTGATCACCCTGACGGTGCCATCGCAGCGGCACTGAAGTGGGTACAGGCACGGGACGTGGTAGTATGTAGACAGAAAACGTTAAAGTATTGTACCACACAGAGGTTGTATTGCAGGATACCAACACTTGCACGATGCACTCAGAATGGTGTTGGACCACTCGTAGCAGGGAGACATGGAGGCATACGACGTCGCTACATATTAGTACTAATTTATAATACAAATATTATTAAGCCAATGCAACATGCACTTGTTTTTCAATCCCGTATATTATTCACGCAATCTTGATTCATTTCATGGGTAGTTATATTACATATTGTTAAACACGTAAGTTGTAAGTAAAATAAATTTATATCGATTAAGTTTAATAACTTATCTGATATTAAAACTAAGACGAAACGTTACACTAACAACAGCATTGCCGTTTCTCAGCTCTGTATTTCCTTATTTTTGACAACTTGATGGGTTACCTTCTTTAGAAACTTAATTATTAGAAACCAATAATGCTAGTGTTGTCAATCTCAAAATAGTTCATTCTTTCGCAAATTACTTAAACTAAAATCACAGCAGAAGTTAATGAAATTTCCTTTGGATAGATTCATTGCATTCCACGAAATGAAACACTTAAATATCATATACAACAGATTTCGTTGTCGACACGCACTAACTTAGTGGAAGTATGTTGACGCAAAATATTGTTACGAGCTCGCTGCTTCGCATCCCGCGCGAGCGAGTGGAAGTGAAGGGCAAAGTAGTTATATGGTGGCGGCGTTAGTACGTCAATGGAATGTTTTGAATGACAGGCGAGCGAACCGCGTATCTGTTACAAAAAGCGAGCCGACACGATAATCCCTTTTGCGGCGCTAGATGCTGACCTTGGTTGTATTGAGTTTCTGCGTTTATCTGAAGAATTTTCAAGTGGTTTGCTGCCCTTGTCTCTAAGCGTGACTCGGGGTGCGTCGGGAACTTTCCAGGTCAAGGCCAGGAGAGTATAAATAATGCGGCGGGTCTCCGGGTTGTTGTTGAATAGATGAGTGGCTGAGTTTCAGCGGTAGACGACGAACGGCGGGAGAAGCGACCAGCGGAAGGGAAATCTGCGACTACGAGTATCAAGCAGTGAAGAGCGCGACTGGCAGACTGGACTATTGGATTAGATGCATGAGTGAAAGACATTACAAATGATGGCAACAGACAGACTGAACATGTGTTAATGATGAGTAAGAGTTAATTGACATCAGGGACATTAAGGACATTAAATGGCAATAGACAAACTGCTGTTGGGTGCTTATAATGTTGAAGTCTATCGTATACGCATATTTTTTATCGCGAAAAATCACTAGCTATATTAAATTGAGAGTGGATATGCCGCCATTGGCTTAATCGGACATTCCTGAATACCCCTTTCCTTTCCACGCCAATATCCAGCAGCCTTTTGAAATTGTAGTCTGTAATTTGACCCGGGTGTCAACCAGTACCTCCCCAAATCGAAACTGTTCCAGCGCCACTGCCTGTAGCTGTCCGCCGTCCCTGGTAAGGGAGACAAGCAACGGGACTCTACTGAGGAGCGGCAAAGGAATGAACGTGCAGGGGGAACGGGAGTGCTCCAATAAAAACCCATGGCCAACGGCAATGTCCAACACGTTTCCTACTTGCGAAAATCCGGCAGTAAACCCGCCGGAAAGCGAACCCGGATCGCCGTGGAGGGAAGCAGGTGTACAAGCCACCACGGCCCCGCTACGTCACGGCTGAACAGATGCGGCTTTCTAGGTGACGTCATAAGGTCAGAGACCGAGTGACAGTGGCACGGTGGTTAACACACTGAACTCGCGTCCAAGAGTCCCGGGTTCGATTCCGCACATCCTGATTTCCGTTTACTTTGGTTTCCCGAAATCGATCCAGACGAATGTCGAGATGGTTCCCTTATGAAGGTCACGGCCGAAGTCCTTCCCCGTTCCTGCCTGTCCCGAGAAACTTGCTCTGTCTCTGATGACCCTGCTGTCGACGAGACGTTAAGCCACACGTCAAAAACATAATAAAATTGTAGTTTGAATACCTGGGGAAAGACTGTTACAATTTCCTTGTGTGTGGAACAGCCCCAACACTTACATATGCTTACATTTACTTCTGTCAAGTGAATTATTTTGAAACTACGCTGGGGCACATCTGAGAATTGGGTGGAGGGGGGAGGGCTAAATGGGCTTGAGGCCTCCATATCTCCTTAGAGCTTGATTTTACACTATATAAAATGAGATTATTCTTGAAACCAAGTACATGTTAATACTGTAAAACATACGTCACTTAGTACGACGACAGGAAATTTTAAAATTATTTGTGTAGCCTGTCCATTACGAACTGACGTTTATATGCAGCATTCAAAGTTAATCTTATTGGTAAGCTCATGGGCGCCGGCAGCAGGGTGCAAGGGGGTGCACTGCACCCCCCTGTCAGGAAAGAAAATACATAGGAAAAATTACATTCTTTTTTATTAAGTTACTGTTTGAATAAAAATTGAAGGTGTCTAGGTTGCTGTCCAAATTTGTTCATTACCTAGTCAATAAATTCAGTATCCTCCTCTACTCTTTTCCTGTGAACACTGAGCATGCACAGGCCGCTTAGCCTCGCGTCTCCCATCGTTGAGCGATTCCACGTCTTGACACGTCGTAACGTGCTTAATGTACGTTCAATGCTACATGTTGCTGAAATAGTTAAACCAATTTTGATTGTCTCACATACAGCTGGGTAAAACGGAGTGGCTTAAGCAATTACATCTGCGTATTCAACAACAGATTCATTAAAACCGCATTATTTGCTTCATTTGTCTTCATCATCTCGTACCATGTGGTAGCCTCGGCAATAAAATTATGTAGAAGACCTCCGTAGAGGTTCTGTATATCTTCTGCTATCGCTAAAAATGCTGATTTGTCTAATTTTCTCATATTTTCTGGGTGAAGCTGCATAAGCGAAAATGCTTTCTTGTGTGTTGAAGAAAATCGATTTTTTAGTGAAGAAATAATAGAATCTAAGTATGGGATAAATATAGATATTCTGAAAAATTCTTCCACATTTTCAGATGGTTGATTTGATCTGTAAGTCTGTTTTGCCACTACTCGAGGACGCTTAAATTCAACATCCAGTTTTTCGCAAATTTTTTGAGCTTTCTCTAAAATGACCGCAAAATCCATAGAGGCATTATCGCGGTGAAATTGAAGCACATCAGTTAATTTATTTACGTGATCGTGTATTGCCTTTATATTCATATTTACTTCTTGTAATTGATTGCACACGGGTTCAAGTTTGGCAGAATAGGCAGCAATTACTAAAAGTGTCACAATGTATGTTGGAGTAGTTGCAGTCGTGTAGAGCTGATACGCTTTGGTTTTCGTTGTAGAGTTCGGCGCGTCCTGCGAAAGTTCTTCTAAAACTTGTACAATAATCAGAAAGTTTTCAGAAAATTTTCTGATACTTTTGTACTTTGCTGTCCAACGCGTTTCACAAAATAGAGGTATATTTGGAATTTTATTCCGCCGCAACGTCCTCTCTCTAAAAAAATCACAATGTCCTTTGTAGTCCCAGCAGTATTTCTCACTTCACTGACAGTATTCAGGTCATTAATGACAAGATTCAATACATGGCTTGCACAGTGGAAAAATAGGGCTGAAGGATATTTATCATTAATAATTTTCTGAACACCACCTATGTGACCTGCCATTGCAGCACACCCGTCGTATCCTTGGCCAACAGGTTTATTTAAATCAAAATTACAATCTTGCAGGAAGCGAATAATAGTTTCCGAAATGGCTTTTGCGTTAAATTCTTGTACCGGTACATATCCAAGGAATTCTTCACAAATTATTGGTTTTTTATCATCTTTATCATAACGTAGATAGCGAACACCAATCGATCATTGCTCTGTGCCACTAATATCAGCAGTCTCATCAGCCAAAACCGAAAAAGCCGAAGCATGTTTCACCTCCTCAATTATTTTGCTTTTCAGAACATCGGAACAAATTTCAATCAATTCGTTTTGAATTTGATGCGATATGTATAAGGAATTTTTTGCTCCTGATTCTAAATGATTCTTCAAAATCTCGTCTCCCGAGTCAACTCGAAAATGTAGCAGGTCTTCCCACGAAGTGGAAGGTCATGTCGCCCGCAAAATAAAATTGTTGATACGATAGATCAAAATTTTAAACAATTTTCTTCAACTTCCTTGTGATACGCCGTATTTAAAGCTTCATGAACGCTTAGTCCCCTTCTATCCATGATCTTTTCAAATGTATTTGACTAAGCCAGTGCGTCATAATGCCACTTACTTGTCGCATAAGACTGTGCAGCTTCATGAAACTTTTTATATTTGAGGCAAGGAGAAACTATAAACTGTCCTTGTAGACCGCGCTGCACTGGAGGCCGAAATAAAACACATATCCTACACAGAGGTCCCTTTGCTATAGCTGAGTAGGCTAACCACGGATATGTTGTAAGCCATTCATGTCGGAAAGCTCGTTTAGCATCAAGGTTAACGTCATTTTTAAAATTGTACGTTTTACTAGGGTTCCAAGGATGTCTTAGTAATTTCAAACGTAGATCATCATTGACTTGATAACCGAGGTCCAAACACAACCCAATATCCAATAATGAATTAGTTGTGCTTCTGCTAGAAAAATCGAGCGATGCATCTGCTTGAAAATCTTTACGCGCAGAGCTGGTACCTTTAAGCAAAAAGGATTCTTATATAATAAATAAACTAATCAATTAACGCATTCAGAAAAAAATAAATCAAAAATATTTCATTATGTATACTTTTACCAATTTTTTGTGATAACAAATCAGTTAACATTTAAGAAGTGATTTTAAAAGTTTTTATTAATTTATAAAGCTTTCAATTTTTAATGTATATTTTTATAACTTCTATACATAATCATTCTAGAGAAAATAATACAAGAGTTTAAATAATGAATGATAAGTTGCAAATTTAGTTGAGACTTTTTTTTACTATGTTTTATGGGTACTGGTTAATATTTTTTTTCTTTCAGTGTAGTATAACAAAAATGTGAAGTATTTTCTATTATTATTTCGTTGTTGTTGAGTCTTATTTTCCTCTGTATGCGGATAATAAACAATACATTAAATGATTTGGGTAGAAACACCAACATAACATACCTGGACTATCTATCTAGCCTGTCTGTATCCGGCCTGGATTTCTTAATATGAAGTGAATCACCATCATCAGAATGATGATTACGTTTTTTACACAAAAAACGTCTTATGTCACTCATAACTTGAACAAAAATTAATAAGCTACACAACAAATTACCTAAAAAGGACTATAAATAGAGTCGCTGTTTAAGCAGATTTATTACAGACAACTGATTTGCGCACTATCGACAACTACAATTATTAATAGGTACAATTAGAACAGCCCGAACTGACGCGGTCGAAGGCGGGAAATCCTCCGCATCCGTCGCGCGGCAACAGGGATTCCCCGAGCAATAATGCCAACCATCGACTACGGAGATTAAGTATGTTTTCGATGAGCGAAATATATTCAATCAAATACCCGCGCGATTTGAATTTGACATTACATTTATCTACATAATATACATGTATAATTCTATATTTTATATTAGTTAATAGCATAATGTGTAGATGCAGATGCACCTCCCTGAAAGTAATCCTGGCGGCGCCCATGGGTAAGCTTGTGGTTTGAACGAAATGCACAGTGCCCCACCCCTCAAGCAGCACTCTCCTTAATCGGTTTCTAGATCCGCCACTGACTACGTATATACCTGAGTGCAACGTACCTCAAATTCAACTACCAATTAAAAAAATTTGTCGGATAGGTTGGGATCACGTTACAAGTAACACGCTTCACGCTGCACTTTTACGTGTACGTAAAACGTGGTCTTTTAGGGTGGCATATAATGATGCTTCACGTAAGCACGTTATCTTTGTGTACTGAATACAAATGTCGAGGGCAACTATTGTTGCTTTTCTGGTTGAAAACTGTGAAAATTCAAGTTATACTTGCGTATCTGTGTTTTAACACGGCTGTGATTAGAACAGGTTGCAAAAGTATGGCGTTCGTGATTTATACAAACTTTGAAAACAACTAGGAGATCGCCATAATCTCCAGGACGAAACGTCTCTGAGAGATGTATACATTTTTCATGTATGTGAGAATAAATCGTATGTAATAAACTTTAATTTGCTGAGAAAATTAAATAGTGTTTCATGAAGTAGACCTACTAAAATTTGCAAACTTAATGATGAACATTCTGCCTTTTATGCAAGCATTTTTACACATGAGAAACATAATTAACGAAATGTGGCAATGTAAAGCTTTCCAAATATTTAAAAACTAAAATAATAATAATAATAATAATAATCTTTGTCTAATTTTTATTACTTTTTTGTTCTCATTTCCGGGAGAAAATTATATATGTGGTACAATAATTAAAAACGTGAGCAGAAGACATCGTGAAAATAAAAACGTGAACAGCAAAGGTAACACATCGTCCTTATTGTGATTGGCCAGCGAGATCACGTGGTGCAGTCACAAAGCTTTTATATCACGCGAACCGTGATAGGTGTCCTTGAAACTCATTAGTCAAGGTGTAGTTGGATTACGTAAACGTGTTATTCATTATGCATTACGCGAATCGTGAAGTCTTCATAATCCCGACCTAACTCGTCATCAAGACTTACGGAAACATCTTGAAAGACTTTGGAAAATTTCTCATTTTTGCCATTACTATTGTAGCACTGCGTTCATGTAAATCACCAACGAGGCATCGGTCTTACGAGTTTCGTGCAAATCAGGCATCGGTTTAATGGTGATCTAGTCGGGAATAGTAAATGGATTTCGTTGTTGAGAAAAGGTAAAATTATAATCTTTATATATATATATATACACACACACACACATACATATACATATATATATATACACACACGCTGTTAGTTTATATACTTTTCGGCAATGTCGATTCAGATTCGCAGGCCACGAGCGTGTAGTAAGCAACGCACAACCACGAATTCGATCAGTGCGTCTGGCTGATGTCCCGCCCTCCGCCCTTCATCAGGTCAACGACCCCTCACGAGTGCAACCCCACCACCTCCTTCCCCTACGAGGCTGAAGAGTGATGCGACGCTGCGTCTAGACGGAGAGCTGGTGCTGCCCCCCTAATGACGTCTGGGCTCTCCCCCAAAAAGTCGATACGGCGCGGCGGCGCGCCTCGCGTGCGTGCTGCCGGCGAGTAAGCCGGCCACCGCCACTAGGTGCGAGCTTGCCGCAGAGTTCCCTTCACGTCACAGTAGGGTAACTCCTTCCACAGTCATGCGGCCGGCCATTATGTCCAGTACGGCGTTTAAAAAACAAGGCTTTACTGATTGGTCGCCGAAAAAAACTATATTTTCGCGGTTGCGTTTTACAATTTGCAAGTAGTGTTACAATTACCTGGACGTCCAGGCGAGAATTTAAAAAATGGGGGGGGGGGGATAT
>NQII01000984.1:0-55452 GCA_002778355.1 Clitarchus hookeri | reverse complement strand
TATAGGGAGCACGTACCCCTTCCTTAAAAATATTTTTTACAAACAGATGGAAGTGAAGAACGAGAACTACGTGACACTTGAGAACGAAACAAAAAACAATAAATTTGTGTTCTACACAAGAAATTATTCTAAAATACCATGTCAAATTTTTGTGAGCCAGTTCTTTTTTATCTGTTTATATTTTAATAAAACTTCACGTACATAAACAAAAATTAAAACTAATATATTTTTGTATCTTATTGCAAGGTTGTGACGTGTGTGGCAGGAAGGGTTGAACTAGCAATGAAAAAACATAATAGTAAAGCCAAGTGTTTCCCCTTCCCCCCGCTGTACAGTATGTATAACCCCTTTCTTTCATAGTTTCAAAATTCATGCTCCAGCCCAAATTGTGAAGGGGCGGTCTCTAATATGATAGCTGTGTTTAATTTCGTATTTTATTTACTCTTCTTCAAAAAATATAGAATGTACACTGTAAAAATCATTTATTTATTATTTACAGTCTGGAATGGAAAATGCAATGACAAATTTTCACAGTAAACAATTAGCCCACTCATTATTCTAGCATAGTAGGGTGCAGAAATGAATTATTTTAGTACAAACTATACAGTTGAGTACTATTAATCAAGTACCCATGGTTGGCTTAGTTGGTTATTCCCTGGCCTCCCACCTCTGCAATTCATTGTTATAACTAGGGTTGCCACCCGTACTTTATAATAAAGTATTGTACTCTATTTCGGTTAAACATACTTTATACTTTATGAGGANCTAGGGTTGCCACCCGTACTTTATAATAAAGTATTGTACTCTATTTCGGTTAAACATACTTTATACTTTATGAGGACAATAAAGTACGTGAAAATACTTTATTTTACCTATTTCGACGTTTGAAGGTTTTATTTAATTGTTTACGAAAAAAAATAAAAAGGTAAAGCGAATATTGCGTGGAACAGAACGCATCGCGTCGATAAAATTAAATGCAAAGCAGCACTGTCGCTTTTGAACGTAACCTAAAATGTCAATGTCAAATAACATTATCATGTCAACTTGTCCACTTGTGTGTGTAACTTGTGTTGCTGTTGGTTTTGGAAAATTTCGAAGTTCAAATTATTGTTTTCCGTTTTTGCTTGGTGTGTAGTGTTGTACGTATAAATTGTGTGTGATAATTCTTCAGTTATGGATGCAGATAACTGTATATCTCTAAGTACACCTAAAAAACGATTACTGGAATCGGATCATACAAAGCAAACAAAACGAAGGCAAAAGTACAAAAGCCTGTGGGAAAAATGAATTATTTATATATTTAAATATGATCATAGATTGTAAAGACGCCGTGAAAACGTTCTTTGAAAATAAATATTTGTTAGATGTTGCCAGAAGCAACAAAAAATATATATGGAAAAAAAATAGTAGGTTAAATAAATAATACTCTATTTTAAGATGTTGTACTTTTTTTTTTTACCTTAGAAAGGAAATGTACTCTATTTGCTTGAAAAAAAGGTGGCAACCCTAGTTATAACCCAGGCCCCACGGGGAAATTTTCAGATGAGGGGCTGCCGTAGTGTGGGGGTTTTCTCGGGCTCTCCCGTTTCTTCCTCGTCTTCATTNATAACCCAGGCCCCATGGGGAAATTTTCAGATGAGGGGCTGCCGTAGTGTGGGGGTTTTCTCGGGCTCTCCCGTTTCTTCCTCGTCTTCATTCTGCTGTCTCGCCTCCTTCCATCTGGTCCAACCTTATCTACTAGCATCAGCCTTCTCTAATCCATACGTGACTCTACCACAGGCGGGAAACACATGTGCATTTTCAATTTACACTAGACATCAATCAGAGTGCATGAATTGCATCACTCTTTGATAAAATCCCACCTCTGCTCAATCACATGGATGGATCTTAAGACACCATGATGCTCATGCAGAAGCTCCTTGATTACTCCCCACAATTACCTTGAGCATACAGGGTCCCTATCCCCAATCATTTGCTGACGTATGCATATTCATGGTTTGTCGATTACCAGCCACACTTGCTGAACAATTTTGTTCAAAACTCCTTGATAATGTGAAGAGGCTGTGTTTATACCTGCTGCTAATCCTTCCTCAATTATTCCACACTGACGCACGCCCAGAGGTGGACTAATTTGGCATTGAGATGTTCCTCAAAAGGAATCATAATCATCCTTGATATTTTTGTAGGTGTTACATTAGTGCAATTAGGTGTGAGTTGTCAATCAAAATGGCACGAATCACCGCTGTCACATCCCCCCCCCCCCACACCGGCCAAACAGCATCATCCATTCCTGTACTAATCCAGATGAGTGATGGCAAATTCTTGTTGCTGAACTTAGTGTGCACTGGCTGAGTGCCACGTGCTTCAATTTGTTGCACTCGTACCAATCAGAGTTTCAATTGTGAACTGCACTGAGAAAGTGCACACTGGGTGCAATTTCTGCTTCACTGTTTCAAAAGCCAGTGCACCACTTTAAGTGTAAATATGGCAAGCACTCTCTTGGGGTGACCACATCATAATTTCACTTTTCCAGTTTTCAGGGTGAACAAAGAGTGCACCTAGAGCAGTCAATTGGGAAATATCATGAGTCAGCTACATCATGGGGCTATGGTGTGGGACAGAGGCAAGCAAACTGCATCCACGTAACAAAAGTACTCTCAAAGAATTCACTACTCATTTCATGTCAATTACCACCAGTGTATATTTCCAACATCCTCAATGTCACGTTTAAGCACAAAGGCACAGGAGAGGAGGGAGAAGAAGTCAAACTGTATGTGTTGATGTACATGATCATCTTATTTGATTGTGTCAGCATGCATACAACATGCAAACAGAATGTGTAATTAGTCCAAGTGGTAAAGGTTCAAAAGGTATAGTAATTATGCGTAATGATTAAAATAATTTATGTTAGGAGTATTCAGGGGTAGGTAGATTGCAAAGTGATTTTAAAGCTTCTGTACTACAAGTTGAACAGAACTCCTTACAGTTCTACATAGCACCAGTATGCCCAGTGGTCTTGAAAACAGTAGGTAGTGGTAAAATCTGAGCTGTCATTGATAGGTCCCTTAACATCTATCCAATGTATGTATAGAAACTATAATCAAAAACTTAGTGAAGCATGCTTAGGTAATCCATATTTTAATAACAACCTACACATGTGAATTCATTTATTTAATATGAAAACTCATTTTGAAACCAACAAAGTCATATTCATAAGAAAAAGATTCTCATGTGATGATAGAATTTGTAGGGAAAACTGGCCTATGATTGAAGGCCTGGCAGATGACAGGAACATATCCATACCAAAGTTGACAATACATTGGCAGTCACAGGTTTCACAGTAGCTGTGCTTCAAATATGGATGATATATCATAATATTTTTAAAATAATTTCTTGCACAATATTTGTACTTGAAACCTGTAACTTATGTGTAAACGAACTTATTAATATAATATAATTTTACTTACAATGTTTTTCATTAATTAAATACACTGGCAGCCAAAAAATAAAATATACTTAAAAAATTTTGTAATCCACTTATCCCAGAAAATGTATTACATTATTTATTAGTAGGACTGAGTTAACACCACTGTCAATGAATAGGTCTAGCTTCTGTGGACAGCCAAAGGATGAATATAGAACCCCAACATCAGGAATTCAGGTTGTCATTCAAGAACTCTATGGTAGTTCAAGAATTTTTTCAATATTGCTAACAGATAATTTATAACGGACATAGGTTTAAAACAATGTTTTCATATTATTACAAAATGTAAAAATCTCAAGAAATACACAGCCAGTAAACAAACATGATTAAAACCATTATATTCCATTAACCATATTGTGCATAAGCATGTAGAAGAACATGGAACATCAAGCAAAACAAATATTACAATTTTTGTCCTACCAAAAATATACATAAGAAACCAACAGAATGTTTAGACACTCCTGTAACATGAAATTTCTTCATTAATGTATCTGTAGTGGATTCCATTGCTTTCTGATAGAAACCCCCAAAAAATCCATTCGTTTTGATAGGTTCTTGTTGGATAAAAGCTTAATAAGCTGAGTAAATTTTACTGTTTTCACTTGGATCCTGTTCTGTGACACTACTGAGTCTCTTGGTAAGTATTGGTTCCTGTTGCACAGCAGATTGCGTTGGTTTCAGCCGTGTTCTGTTGTACTGTATTCTGTTCGATTTTGTTATATTGCTGTGGTTTCTATTGGCTTTTGTTGCATAGGTTTCTGTTCTATACCTATCTAGATTTCAGTTTCTATTGTATTTCTAGTGGTCTCCATTGGTTTCTGTTGTGTTTTATCAATGTCTGTTGTATCAAATCATTTGTTTCTGTTGAATTAAATCCTGTTGGTTTCTTTCATGTGCTAGTGGTTTTCATTGGTTTCTGTTGTGTTATTTTGTTTAGATGGTAGCCTACACTGGTGTGCAAAAATCAAGGACAAAGTGAGAAATTAACACAACAGTGAAACAAACAGAAAAAACCAACTGAAAGATTAATCAGGAGATAAACTACCGGTCTGATACAGTAGGGCATGCCCATATATGCAGCATGAAGTACTGTAGGCATGTGCAAAGGGTATAGAGCATGAGCGCAGTGTACCTTCAGCATTGCAATGGAAGCTATTGTACAGTCCACATCAGGTTGAACAACGTCGTGTTGCTGTCTGATGTGTGATATGGCCTACAAACAGACAGTCCTGTAGACAATATCTGGACGACTTTACCCAACGTTGAATCATATCAGAAGAAAGTCAAAGTGTGGCTAGTGTGGCAGAGGAGTTCGGAATTGTACACAGAATTGTGTCACAAGCTTGGACAGAATTTCAAACGACAGGAACAGTTGTATAAATGTTTAAAGGCTGTTCATGATAAAATTAACACTTTTGAAATCAACCTTTGAAAAATGTCACTGTTCCTACCTTCATACATTTTAGGAATGCACTGAGTGGCATGCAGCCTGTAAAGTTGGTAACTAGGCAGAGAAATTAGTCTTAACGTTGAATTAAAAGTGTTAGGTAAACATTTTTGAAAACTGAAATTATTTTTTTTCTTCTATTTTTTAATTACATACATTTAAGTGTAAGAATTGTCAGAATTTTTAAATTATTTACTTTTATATAATTTCACAGTTTCACTTGACCAATGCATTAATAAAATGATCAGGCCACTGTAATGTTAATATTACATATGGCAGAAGAATACACAATGTTCATACATGTAGATCTTAAGCAGGGCTTTCAAAAGTGCTCAGTTTACAGTGAACAGCTTATAGTAGTGGTCGTTACAAGCAACCATAAAGGTTTAGTAGTGGTTGTCAACAAGTAACCACTGCAAAAGAGAACCAGTACATTGTCCTATAGGCAAGGAGAGATAGATGGTATAGTCCAGAGCTCATGAGAAGGCGAGGCTCTGGANTCCTGGTCATCCACAAGCAACCATAAAGGTTTAGTAGTGGTTGTCAACAAGTAACCACTGCAAAAGGGAACCAGTACATTGTCCTATAGGCAAGGAGAGATAGATGGTATAGTCCAGAGCTCATGAGAAGGCGAGGCTCTGGAATTCTGGCAGGGTGGGTAAGCGGGAGGGTGGGCCTGGTGGGCCGCAATGTCGCCACCGTCGCCTCCAACCTGTACTACCAGTACTAAAACTATCAGTTCGCAGGGAGATTTTCCTTTCATACGACACGCATACAAATATACTCTATAATGTCATGGTATACGCCTCTATTATTTCTTTTGACAGTAACCTTTAAATTCGCCATTTTAGGTGCCCGTTTGCCTGGTGCGCGAAATGTTTTACATTGTGTTTGATGTACACATTTGTAAAGCGAGCTATTTATTGTACATGTTCGCAATCTGTTCCAGTACGAAAATTAATCACATTTCACAATAGTTACAATTGTTAAAACATATTTTACATTACCAATACTAATTTGAAGACTTTCAGTATGGCCAAAAACAACATTTTTAAACTGTTTTAACTTAAATTGTTTTACTTAAATACCTGCGAAACAACCATAGTGACCTGAAAACAATTTTGATGGCATACATTTAGGGCTAAAACAGTTAAGATCAGGAATTCATAACTTTAATAAAATACTCTGAAAGGATATACTCTTACCGCTTAACTCAAACAGTGGATGTTGTTGTTCGATGATAATTTATTCACTTTCGGGAAGTGGCAGCGCCAGTTCCGATTCGGAAGAGGAAAATTCGTCGTCAGATGAATCGCTCGAGCCACTGGAGTCACTGTCTAGGCATATCACAAAACTATCTATTGCGTCTTCCACGCGACAGTCCTTTTGTCAGTAGTCTGCTTCTATATTTTGGACCTGCGAACAGTATCCTTGCCAGTCTTCTTCAGCGACGGAAAATATTGCTTCTGTCGTGATTTCCATTAGCTTTGTTAACGACAAGCTAGCAGTAATGTTCTTTTCCCGCACTAGTCTCTTTGTTTTAGACCACGCTAGTTCAATGGGATTAAGTTCGCACATATAAGGAGGAAGTCTAAGAACATCGTGTCCGTGCAGTTTTAAAAGTTGGTCAATACGAAATACTTTTTCAGGCTTCTTGTTCTGCGCAATTAAGTCGAAAAGCTTTGTTTTTCGCATTTCATGAGTAAAGGGAATGTTGTTATTGGTCAACCATGACTCCATTTCCTTTTTCACTGCATATTTCGATGGGGGTTTATTTTCTTGCACTGAGTGGTAAGGCGCATTGTCCATAATAACAACAGACTTTTCCGGTAGGTTTGGCAATAACTGATTATGCATCCACTTTTCGAAGTTCGCAGAATTCATCTGCCCATGGTAGTCCCCCGTAGCTCTGCCTGCTGGAAAAATTAGCAGTGCATTTTCAATTAATCCAGTTTTAGCACCTGCATGAACAACAATTAAACGGTTCTAAGAACTGCTGTTGGTTAACACACCACGTTCAGTATCATTTTGCCAAAATTCGTTAAATGTGATTTTGCTTTCAACCCAGGTTTCATCAATGCAAATTATGGGGCGCCCCTCCATTCTGTAGTGGAGAATTGATTTTAAGTATTAACAACGCCAGTGGAAAATGTGCGGTCTTTCCACTAATAGTTTCCGAGAACTGTTACACCGTTTCCATTAAAACCCCATTTCTTTCAGTATCCGCCTGAGCGTGTGAACATCCCATGGAAAATCAATTTTTTCTCTCAAAGCAACGAGACGCTTAGGACATGTTGGTACTTGTTTCTGTACTAAGTGAAAATCATGAATGACGTACCTTATTACTATCCTATCAAATCTTTCATGCGGACGCTTTCGGTGTTTGCCTGGTGTTGACAGCGAACTTTCACAAGCATCAGCACCTTCTTTGCGAATTCTGGAAACACTTCTCATAGAAATTCTAGTGTATTCTGATGCACGCAGATTGGATTGAGATAATAAATGCTTTATTTNAGAAATTCTAGTGTATTCTGATGCACGCAGATTGGATTGAGATAATACATGCTTTATTTTACCATCAGTAGCTTCTTCGTCACATTTATTTATCACATGTCTGATCACCTCCCTCGCTTCGCTGTGCATAGTTTTCCCTTTCTTCCTAGACTGCGCCATAATATACCGTCCTGATACGCACGCAACCGACACTAACTCGTGACTGACTTCCAGAGAGATGTTTCTTTTGGAATGACTAGTAGCGAAGGTGACCCATTACTCTGACAGATAATTGGGGTAGGGGGAGGGATGTCTTGCGACCCCAACCACCACCCCGCCACGCAGCCTTGCTTTCTCGTCAGCTCCCTACTGTAGATAGCAGGTAAAATTACGACACATGCAATGTACTAATGGACATCCAATATTGCATGTTACTGTGGCCAGGAGATTGCACACAGGTCGTTTGTTCACTCGGCGACCAGAATGGTGTGTGCCATTGATGCCTTCTATTGGAGACAGCGTTTTCTGTTGTACCAGGAACTGGGGAGCTCAACACCATTGTCAAGTGCTCTTTATGGATGACAGCTGATTTTTAATCTCAGTAGCAATTATGTACATCTATAAATCTATATGTCTGGTGAGAGCAGGGAACACACAATCACGTTTACAACAATATTAAAAGGTACCAATTTGCAGGTGATTCAAATTCTCATTTGGGGGGCAAAATGTCATATTGAGCTCCACATCTTCCAAGGACTACTATTGTACTAAGTTTCTCCTTCCCTAAATGCATCTTTTCAGGGTTCTGTGGACTCCCCTTTTTTTTTCATAGATGAAAATGCTATACCTTATGGTGCAGTGGCTGTTGCTGAAAAGTGAAGATATTCACTACATGGAGTGGCCCACACGGTCCCCAGACCTAAATCCAATTGAATACACGTGGGACATTGTTAGGAGATGTCTAGCAACCATACTTGGGATTAATGATTACAATTAATTGTTAACTTATTAGTTAATTTAAAACTAATTAACTTTTAACTTTTAATTATTACAATATCTGGTTAACGATTAAAACTGATGTTAGTTGACTTTGCAATCACCTGGAGGCCGAAGATGACAACAAAATATATGCAAATGACATTAATATCTTGATAAACTTCTTAAAAAATATGCAATGTATTTGATGGCTGATCAGTTGAACACCACAAAATACAGATTAATACACTAACATTATGCACTGAATCAAAGTATATCGTTAGTAACACGCAACGTGATTGTGAAGTAGGCGAGATGCCATCGTCGCGATCTATCAATACAATCTCTTTATGCAAAAATCACAGTTGCACAGTTGATGGTCCTCGTGTGGCATACTGCGCATTACGATTGTTTTTGTAGTCTCTGCTCTAGTCTGCTTTCGTGCTAAGTTGTGCTATAAGAGTTTATTTTAGAAGTTTTACTTCAAATGGTTTTGTAGAAGATTGTTAATTCATCATTTTTATTAGTAGGCCCATCTGATTCGGCATACATGAACCAAGTTGTGGTAACTTTATCTGGGACTGTAAATTGTGATTTTGTTTTTGAATAAACATTGACAAAAAATTTTTTGGGACTTTATATTACTTGATTTTGCAAGTAATTAAAATTTAAAGCAAATTAATGAGGCAGTCAACTGTTTTTTAGATTTATGTTTCTCAAATTTAGAAATATTACAAGTCAGTGGAGCAATCAACGTTTTGATAAATGCAGATATTCCTTATCCAGCTTTGAAAATTAGTTTCAAGCTTAATAGTGTAAATACAAAGCCAGCTGACAGTGTTTTATGTTTCATAAACTGTAGTAAAGGTGACTATTTAGCATTATACGCAACATTAAAAGATCACAATTGGGAAGAATTTTAAGTTCACTGACGAAAGGGTCTACTATTTAACTAATACTGTAACAACTTAATTACAGAAACTGTTCCATGTTACACTGTGAAACAATTAAATATCCAATAAGGTTTTCGAGAAATGTGATAAAATTAATGCAAAAGGAAAAAAACACTGCAGGATACACTTAGTATGGTGTTGGACCATCCATAGCACAGAGACAGGCAGCAATATGGTTGGGCATGGAGGCATACAGACATCAAATGTTCTCCTGTGGAAGATCCTGCCACAGCTGAAGCAGCTAACCCTCCAAATCCAAATCACAAAGCTGGCCAGGACGTCTCTAGACACAAATTCAGTGGTCTTCTCTATCCAGACAGAACTGTGATTCGTTGCTGAACACCACTCATCACCAATCCAAAAGCTGCCATGCTGCTCATTCCCGGAAGAAGCGATGCTAAGATTGTAATGGTAGAGGTCGTAAGGCACGCCATGATGACAGATTGAGCTCTAATAGCCGCCTGCATACAGTACTGATGGACACAGGCGTATCCCCAGCTACTGTGACATGTCTCTCGATGGTGCGCAGCGATGCCCATAAAGTGCTTACAACCTGTTGCATGATGAAACAACCCTCCCTGCTGGTGGCCCACCGGGTTGACCAGAACCTTCTTGACAGGTGCGTGTACCCTCCTGTTCCCACTGTGTCCAACACCAACTCACCATGTAGGCAGAACAGTTCAAGTGGTGAGCAATGTGCCGAAATGTCCAACACGCCTCTCGGATGCCGACGATACTGCCTCTCTCAAACTCATTCAGCTGGGCTGTTGGTGCATGCTACGTGTTTGCTGAACTTGGTTCTGTGGCTCATTCTGCTCACACTACTACTAGGGCCTTATTCAGTGTCTTACAGCTATGAATAATGGAGGGACATGTATCCCCCTAGTTGAACATCTGTGCAAGAAAACTGCATTAAATGCAAATGGGACACATATTGGGCTATGACGATACTGTGTGGCAACCTTCGTTGTACTCATGCAATTCGTTCGTGGTTATCAATTTTTTTTTTGCAAATGAGTATATATCCTCTCAAGAAAGAGATAGTGTATACAACTCACCAGTGAAAATAACTGAATACTCTGAACTATAAAGAGACATAAATCATCACTGTTGACTGTGGCTGACCAGATCCCAAATTATATTATAAAAGACTGCAGAAATTTATTTGTACCCATTTTAACAACAATTTTCAACACAAGCCTTGCCATGGGTAAATTTTTCTCTGCTTAGAAAATTGCTAAAGTTATCCTTATTTTTAATAAAGTCAGTAGATGTTTTGTCAAACATTATCAACCAACATCATTATTATGTGAGTTTTCCACAGTATTTGAAAAGATAGTCCACAAACATATTTTCTTCCATTTGAAAAACAAATTATTTCATTTTCAACATTGATTTGTAAAAACCAGAACTACAGCAACAAATCTTTTTAATTTTTTGTGTCCAATACACAGAGAGGTCATTTCCAGTGAACAAGTGGATGCTGTTTACTTTGACTTGTCTAAAGCCTTAGACACTGTTGACCATAATATATTAATTGATAAATTAAGCATAGTGGGTCTTGACCAGAAGTAGGTATATAAATTGGTTCAAAAATTACCTACGTGAACGGAAATGTTTTATTAAAATTAAAAACTCTTACACTGTAAACTTTAGTGTACCCTCTGGATGAGTTCCACAAGGAGGTACCTTAACCCCTCTTTTTTTTTTCATAGCTTTCATGGACAATGTCACAGAGATCATTAAATATTCAGATCCTACTCTTTTCACAGAAGATTTAAAAATATACAAAAAAATAGTGAACTCAAATGATTGTAAGCTATTACATAATGACATTGTAGTAACAGATCAACTGTGTGCTAAAAACCACATGAGCCTGAACTGTGATAAAAGTAGGGTAATAACCTTTTCAAGAAAAATTTGTTAATACTCCACAACTAAAATTACAATTCAAAGAAAAAAATTATAAACATGATTTAGGTGTACTGCTAGATTCTAAATTGTTGACCATCTATCAGTCCCAACTTCCGAGGATTATTGCCTCAATAAAATATATAACATCAGACAAAACAAAGCCAGATTATATTGTGTCTCTGTTTTATGTGCTAGTCTGTTCCAAATTGGAGTACTGCTTAGTGATTTGGAAATGACTTTCGGAGGCAGATATCAAAAAGCTTGAAAGCAGACAAGAAAATATTTTTTAAAATAAATTTATGATAAATTCTTTATAGTTAAGAATTCATGTAAATCATAAGGGAAAACTTATTCATACTTCCAGATACAACCTAACCTATAGAAAGCAGAAGAAATTTTTTAGATGCATGTTTTGTCCTTTATATTTACAATGGGAAAGTTGACTGCACCTCAGTCTTCCTAAATACTGGCCTCACAGTTCCAAAAATCAGTAAACAACCAAGAAAACTTTTGATTTCAGTTTTTAAAACTTATGGCATGTTATCTAGATGTGTGACAAATTATAATACTTATATACATATTCTTGACTTTATAATTGTGAATATCAAAAAATTAATCCAGCAAAGTTAAATTTCTTTTGAATTATTAATAAGTACCTTTATTAGTTCAAGATTCTATTATGTTCTGTATTATTTTGTATGTGTACAGATGACGTGATCTTTTCAAGAGCTGAAACTTGTAACATTAACCTTCCCTACTCTGGCGGCTGGCTGGATTTCCACACCAGCCCTCCTTTCAGTGAAGGTTATTCATATCTTTTATCTAAGAAATGCATGTTGCTATTGTTATATGCTTGCTGCTCTGCATCACCTCCCTTGCCCTGTCCCACTTGAGCAAGTAAATCAGTGTGTCAGGGGCGAGCGGTAATAAAATGAGTACGTGGAGATTTACAAAAGCGTGCTGCCACGATAAGTCTTATCGGGACTCGTCTGCTTCCGTCCTTGAGTAGATTGAATTTCTGGGGTTATCATTGAAAGAGTGTTCTGGGCACTGCCTTTGCCTCTCTCAGCAAAATTCGGGGTGTGGGGAACCTTCTAGATCGGTCCAGCAAGACTACTTTAGCTGTGACAGACCTCTGAGCCGACATTCTAGAGTTTGGGGGGTTACACGGCCTGAAGAACCAGGTGTATGAAGACAGCGAAGAGACGAGCCAGCAAAGCGATGAGTGGCAACTAGAGTGACCAGCGAGAGTGAAATCTGCAGACTGTGAGCATTGGTGCAGTGCAGAGAGAGTCTGGCAGATGGAACTATTGAACTGGATGTGTGAGTGACAGATATTTGGAATGTTGGCAATAGACACATTGAATATGTGTAAATAATGAGTGTGAATTAAGTGACTGTAACCAATATAGAGACAGTGATAAGGACTTTATAATTAAAATTGAGATGAACATTAAAAATTGCGCTGACTGACAATAACAAGAGTAATAGTGGAGATATGGTAGTTAAATTATGTAAATAATAGCTGTGTGAATATATTTAAAATTAAATTTAGTTTTATTATTTTTAACGAGACCTCCATCCCACACAAACTTGGATACGCTTCTGGCATCTTGCAACACTATTATATAATTTTTGCATGATTTGCGTTTCTAATTTTTTTGCTAAACCTATGTTATTTGTATTAATTACTGTGTCTACTTGTCAAGGCTTATGGCTGTTGTGGTGTGATTCTGTGGCATTTAGTCAATTGGTGCAAAGTAGTTACAAAATAATTAATTTGGAGCACAGTAAATTTATATTTCACTACTGTACACACTAAGTAATTAATTAAACATCTCTGGTTTTCTAAATAATTACTAACTAAAATGTTTTGATTTTTATGTGAAATATTTGTACAGCTATTTACCAATTGATTATAATATTTGCAACTACATATATTATTAAATTTTAACAACAGGCTAGTACTGCTAACCATAATCTACCACACCTATTTCAATGTTTGATTCGATACAAATAATGTAATCAGCTCTTTATCCAAATGATGCTCAAAGTGAATTCACACTGCTGTTTTATCTTCCATGCCTGTCAGCGACAAATTTTGTAATGTGATTTTAACCAAATGATTGGTTATATTTCATTGTGTTTATTGAAAACCACAAACAGTAACAATGGCTAATTATGTAACTCAACCAAATAAATTTAAATATCAACACCAAATTTTTCCTTTTCTGTACTTGCAAAAGTATTTTAAACTCGCAAGCACACAATCTAAAAAAATTGCAAGCGTGTAGCACCCCATCAAAATATAATAGTAAGTAATTTCATTACTAATAAGTGCATTCTTTTGGTACTGAATTTAAGTGCAGAGAGTGACAGGATCTGTGCTGTTCTTATTTTGCATAAACATGTATGACTGTACTAATATCATTACCAATGCATTCAATAATTCTTTACTTTAGAGACTTTTCCAAAATTTCGAAAAATTTGATATGCGTAATTTTTGGGCTGTACTAAACTTGCCGATTCCTTCCTGAAAATGCACATTAGTGTGTATTCTGCTTGCATTGATTGTGCTCCGTCAGGCAAATTTGCCTATACTTAGCTGTCTGGAGCTTGTGATTGATGTTATAATGATTTTTTTTTTAGACTTTTTAGGTTTTTAAATTAGTCTCAATCCCTTTCAAGGGGTGCAGTCACATCTGTTTGAAAACAGCACATGTTGAAGGCTGAGATTTTCTTTACATCCACTACTACTAGCTTTTCATTGCCAGCTGGGATTAAAATTGTATTACCAATATTTATAGTTGTTTACAGGTAAACAGCATCACTTTGTTTTACCTCCAATCAATACCTACTCATACATATAAAAGACAAATAATGTCCAGGCTAAGGGTCACTTATTAAGTAACATTTACCAACACCACATATATGGTGAAAATTCACATATTTTGATTCAGGTAACAATTTTTCACTAATTGCTGTCTTGAGTTTTTGTGACCATAGTATTCCTATACTGTACTTACTTTGATCTGTATTTATGTAGGTTGCAGATGCATAATCTCTGATTTAAGGATCAGCCAGCAGCTCCAATCATTAATTCAATTCACTCATCTAACACCAAGTACATAATAGCCTCTCTTAAGAATATAGAATTGAAAACACCCAAGTCTCTACCATCATGCATTTTTTGTTTCCCTGAGGTGTTTGTTTGTGCTCAGAACTAGCTTGCAATATGGAAGTAATTTTTACTGATTACCTAGCTTCTGATAGGCTAAGCACTGTCTGTAAACTAAGTCTTTCACAGTTATAAGCTATGTCGATCATCTGTAACTTACTTCTGTACTTTAATCAGTTGATGCTGTGACACATTATTCTTTCACATGTTGAGCATTCCTCAGTTTTTGTTACAAATTTGCTTCTGAGGACACATCAACTGCACATTGATGAATTCTAGTGCTCATATACGACCTGACTGACACAGTACTATTGCCAAAATTCAATAAATATGCTATTTTTTTTTGTTATCTTACCATCTGATTTAGAAGAAATTCCTCACTATGTGCAACACAACAATGATTCATGAACATATGTAAGAGATGATTTCTTTTGATATTCAGTGATGCTGTAACCAGGGGATGTTCATATGAAATCAATTCCCTGGAATAAAAGGGAATCCTATTGCTGTGATGCCGGAGCTGCAAACTTTACAAGTTGTACCAGTTTACAAAATATGGGCCATGAAACTGAAATTTTGCTTGTAAGAAGCAAGGCAAAGTATTTGCTAAATTCCTGTGCTCCTTAACCCACTGTTGTTGGAATTTCTGGAGCTACTGGGCAGATGAGGTGTAAAAATGTCTGCCATATGCTACTACTGAGACTCAGGGGTTTTCAGTTGACATTACCTTTAAAAACCTCAATACACTTTACTTGAAAGTCACCAAATCATAAGACTAAAGCTCTGACAATTACTAAGAAATCTGTGCAGCTTACTGAAATTGCTACAACAATCAAAAAATGGTAGCTAGTCCTGTATGTTAAATTCTGTGGCCTTGATTTTATCAATACAAGTATTTGCCACCACATCTGTCTCTCTGCCTATACATTACCTATGAAACCTGCTAACATATGTGGTGTTACAAACTTCTTCCACCTTCAAAGCTGTCATTGTCGGCCTGCTTCCTGCTACAATATCTTGTCGTCCATTGCCTTAGCCATCTGATAGCATTCTACTTACAACCTGACAAAACATTCTTCATTCACTTGCTCTTGTGTCAGGAACTGTTTGTAATGTGCTACCACTATCTGAGTTAGAGCAGGAGCTGTACACTACTGACTTATTATACTAAGTTAGGAACTTATCTTTTAGGATGCACATATTGTTCTTACTAACATCATATATATTTTTTGTGCAGCCAAAAGCTCAGTGCACGTCTCATTTTCTCCCATTCCTCATAATATTAATTCCTGCATTCACTAAAGTCCTCTTTCCCCACATGACTGCTGCACTGTCATGGTGAGAGAATTTGCAATTGTACTATGAACCTGAAAGATATGTTAGCAAGAAACTTCCAGGCAACATGCAACTCACTAATATGTAGCAGCTGAATTATCAATGTGACAATTTTAAATTGAGAAAAATTTACAAATTATATAAATGACAAAGTGTGTGGAAACTCAACAAGGAGCATCAGAGGAAAAAGTGAACTTCAAGACAACAAAGAACTCACAATTGTCGTTATCATCAGCTTCATCACCAAGACAAAATATAAGTTGAGTTTTTCTAGTTGGTAGTTGGGTAAATACACAATACACAAGCTAATACAAGAGCTTCTGGAGGAGTTGCAATACATATTAATGAAAAAACAGGAACAAGATCCATTTATACGAGTGGTAAAATTTTAAATACCATTCATTACTTGTTAGGAACTGAAAAACTGATAAAACTACTACAAAATGTCATAACATAAAAAGTTGTATTTATTTGTTCTGAAGATACCTAATAAATGTAAAACAAAAAGAAGATCAGTTTTTTAAATAACCCTTTTTTGATAATATGTACATGAATAATTACTTCCAATCTTAATAGACAAAACTGAAGGCTCTGATATGCAGAAAGAATGGATGAAGATAACTGCAGTATTAAAGGAAGGAGAAGCTGAATATCTTTGGAAAGGAAGGACAGTAAAAAAAAAAACATCCCTGTAAAATCTAATATAGAGAAAAATGTTCAATATATGATGCAAGCAAAGAAAGAGGCTTATTCAAAGCAGTACAAGAATAGACTAAGGGAATTAGAGGCACAGTAACTCTTGATATCTGGAACATTGATAGTATGTACTTCAGGATAACTCTGACAAAGTTTGTGTATGTGTGCATGTACTTGTATATATACATACACTCGAGAGCCAAAAAAAAAAAAAAAAAATGGTATAGGCATGCGTATGCAAATAGAGGTATGGAACCAATCAGAGTAACGTGATGCGGTCAAGAGCGCCTATATAAGACAACAAGTATCTAGCAAAGTTGCTAGACTGTTTACTGCTGTTACAATGGCAGGTTATCAAGATTTAAGTGAGTTTGAACGTGGTGTTATAGTCGGCGCACAAGAGATGGGACATAGCCTCTCCGAAGTAGCGATAAACTTTGGATTTTCGCGTACGACCATTTCACGAATGTACAGTGAATATCAGGAATCCGGTAAAACATCAAATCTTCGACATCGCTGTGGCCGGAAAAAGATAGTGAACGAACGGAACAAACGACGACTGACAAGCATCATTAAACGTGACAGACTTGCAACCCTTTCTCGAATTGGTGCAGATTTCAATGCTGGGGCATCAACAAGTGCCAGCGTGCGAACTATTCAATGGACCATCATTGATATGGGCTTTCGGAGTCGAAGGCCCACTTGTGTACCGTTTTTGAATGCACGACACAAAGCTTTACGCCTCGCCTGGGCCCGGCAATACCGCCATTGGACTGTTGATGACTGGAAACACGTTGCCTGGTCTGACAAGTCTCGTTTCCAATTGTATCGGGCGGATGGATGTGTACGGGTATGGAGACATCCTCATGAATCCATGGACCCTACATGTCAACAAGGGACTGTTCAAGCTGGTGGAGGCTCTGTCATGGTATGGGGCATGTGCAGTTGGTGTGACATGGGACCCCTGATACGTCTAGATACGACTCTGACAGGTGACAGATACGTAAGCATCCTGTCCGATCACCTGCACCCATTCATGTCCATTGTGCATTCCGACGANATGGTATGGGGCATGTGCAGTTGGTGTGACATGGGACCCCTGATACGTCTAGATACGACTCTGACAGGTGACAGATACGTAAGCATCCTGTCCGATCACCTGCACCCATTCATGTCCATTGTGCATTCCAACGATTGTGGACAATTTCAGCAGGACAATGCGACACCCCACATGTCGTAAGTTGCTACCAAGTGGCTTCAGGAACACTCTTCTGACTTTAGACACTTCCATTGGTCACCTAAATCACCAGACATGGACATTATTGAGCATATCTGGGTTGCCTTGCAACGTGCTGTTCAGAAGAGATCTCCACCGCCTCGCACTCCTATGGATTTGTGGAATGCCCTGCAGGATTCATGGTGTGAAATGCCTCCTGCATATCTTCACACATTAGTCGAGCCTGTGCCACGTCGCCTTGCAGCACTTCTGTGTGCTCGCGGGGGCCCTACACAATATTAGGCAGGAATACCAGTTTTTTTGGCTCTTTAGTGTATATGCTGTCCAATGAGTTCCCGGCCCAGTCCTTGTATCTAGGTTTACTATACCACACTTTACCTGCTGCGCTGTGCGGTAGGACATCACGCATGAACACACCCTGGAAATGGACTATTTTTAATTTTCGTGCAAACTTCCGTATGTCGATGTTGGTGAGCACACGGTCAGGCAGGGACCTTAAGATTGCCTCGTTCCTTTCCATTGACGCGTTCTCTTCCCACCTCCACCTGCTACCGGGTGGTAAGGGCAAAGGTACAGTCCTCGTCCGTTTTTTTTTACCACTGGCAAGCGCCTCCATATTCCTATTATGTCTCAACGTCTCCGATAACTGTTTGTTTTCCTCTTTGGCTGTGTTCACAGCCCTGGCAATGCCGCTGGCACCGCCGATAAGACTGCAGAGAACGCCTAGTGCTGGTAAAATACCTCCACGCTTCCCTACTACTTTGCATGGTTTCCTACCTCTGCCAGTGCATTTCTTGTTCGTCCTTCCGCCAACAAACTTTAAACCCATTACCCTCTTAACTTTAGATTTCATAATCTTGGACACACTCCAAANTGAAGGTTAAAATACCTCCACGCTTCCCTACTACTTTGCATGGTTTCCTACCTCTGCCAGTGCATTTCTTGTTCGTCCTTCCGCCAACAAACTTTAAACCCATTACCCTCTTAACTTTAGATTTCATAATCTTGGACACACTCCAAACAGATAAACGTTCGCCGAGTTTGGACTTAGACAAACTTACTATTGCCTTGGCTTTATCCGCAAAAACGGTGTCGGCTGTGTGCCTATCTTCCAACTCGTTACTGGTCGCATAGGCGATATTGTGTTCCTTGCACGCGCTGTCCAACGAATTGACTGGGATGTAACCTCGCTTCAATCTTCGCGATAGTCATGTACCTGGACCACAATACTTATATCCTGGAATATGTGCTCGAAGGGAAGATTATTTATTAGTGTATTTACCAGACCACGTCCTCTCTTGATCTTACTTCCACGACACATTATGGTATACTAACATATAAATTTATCAGCCCATCTACTTTATATGCTTTATGGCCGGTCACTTTGCCAGGTCTCGAACCTTGTAATGACGCAATATTCTTAATTTTTCGGGACTCAGGTGTAAAATTCTTTTGTGTGTTTGGAGCTATGGAAAGCTTCGTAATATTTTTATCGGGTTTAAAGTTTAAAGCCGCGGTGGCTCGTTTCCCGTGGTAGTTTGTTTATCCGGTAGACGTGTGCTTTTGTAGGTTATCAGGCGGACGTCTAGTGTTTACATTTTATCAGGAGGACGGTTAAAGTTTTTGTTTCGAACGTTGGAGTTTTTTGTGAAGCATCAGCATTATTTAGCTTTTTCAGGAGATGTCGACAAGTTTTAGTTCCTCCGGCGCAGTGTTGTTGTATGAAAGGTTTGTTTATGTTGACGGCGCAGGATTATTTCCTGCGGAGCAGTAACAATAATGATGTGGAGAGCGTGCGTGGCCATGCGCTTATCTCAGGAGAGGGGGGTGACAGGAAGAACAAAAGATGCGTCTGTCTGTCGCCCTCAGAGCAGTACGAGCAGTGTTTCAGAATCAGTCGGCGGCGAGGGNTTTCCTTCGAGCAGTTTCGTCAGTCGTCAGAAGCATTATACAATGCTCGTTTAGGTTATGTTGGTCGTGACGCTAAACCCCCACATCGGCCACTAGACTTTATTTTATTTCTCTGCCGGTGTGGGAGGTAGCCACATATTATATTTCTATCGATGCAAGTTTTGAGACATTAATAACCTGTTAACTACTGTGGCGTTGGTCTGTACTTTTATATTTATCTGTCAGAGGTTCGTACTCTGCATACTGAAACTCTGTCTGTGAACTGTGAAACTTAAATCGTTAAATAAACATATCTAACAAAATACTCTGCAACTTCTTTTTTTAATTAATCGGCGTCATATTGTACTGAGTCTCGTGTTTCTGCCTTGAGCTAGTTGTGGCGACGTAAACATTTGGCAGTGTAAGCGGCCGAACGTTACAACCTGGTCGTTATTTTATCTGTAACATGCTTCATACCACAACTCCCCCACCAAGGAATAGTTATTTGTTCACATCTTCACAATGTACAAGGTGAGCGGACCGCGACCGGCCATAAGGTCACTTTCTCTCCCGCGATGGCCGCCGCTGTTGACAGTGTCCGAAGGTTGCTGCAGTACGCTCAAAACAAGTTCCTCCACCTCCCCCACATGCCTGCCTGTTATGGAAATGCTGCATAGCAAGAAATCCCGGGCAGCGCGCAAAGGCGATGGCAGTACGTTCAAAACACGTTCCCTCCTCCCCCTCCCCCGCCAGCCTGTTATGTTAACTGTGTATAGCAAGAAATACACGTCACACTTTGCAGTTCTCTGTGAGTCCCAGTCAGGTGACAATTACTTACATCTGACATGTAGAAATAATAAGGTGCACATACATTTCATTGCCTAAGAGTAAAGATTACTTACTTAAATTTACATTTAATTACAGTGTATACACAACTCTTGCATAAAAAAACTTATATGTCAGTAAGTTCAGATTTTAGGATCCAGCTATTATACTGTGGATGAAAGCCTTGCCACTTAACAAATAGACGATTACCCTTGCATTGTAACACCTTCTCGACCAAATAAGTGTCTGGAAACTTTGTTGGCATAATTTCCTGATCATAGAAACCTCCTTTCAGCCTCTCGCCATTCAAATCTACAAGTTGATTGGTCCTTGGTTCATAAAGTCGAATCTTGGCAACACCGTATGCCTCTAAAGACCAATTTGGAGTGTAAAATTTTGCAAAAGGAGATTTGAGACGTGAAATATGGACATAGTCACCAATCTTCGCTTTAGCCTTATGCCGATCCAATCTCTTCACGTTTTTACAAACAGTCGCCCGCAAAGAATCATTCTTTACATCTATCGGACGCATACAGAGAGACCTACCATTGCAGTTGGAAATTAGATGAGGCAGAATATCTAGCCACACGTAACTTCCTCGGGCTGAAAACTCACAACATATAACTGTCTTTAGTATGCTGTTAAATCTTTCCACAATGGAGACTTCTTATCACTGTGTGTGCTGTAGTGATTAATTTTATTCACATCCATTAGTGAACGAAAGGCCTTATTGTAGAATTCTCTGCCAAGATCAGTCTGCATATTTAAGCGACCTCTTATCTTGTAAAACTGTTTTCATCGCGTTAGCAATGTTGATCCTGCTTTTCCGGCGATCGGGGCAGCCCAGGCATATTTGCTGAAACAATTAATTACAGTGAGCATGTATCTATAGCCCTTATTAACAGAGGCATTTTGAATCATTTCCACCAGGCCAGCCTGATACAAATCACGAAGTCCAAAGACGTGTACTCTTCGCCTGCGGTAATTGCGCCGTGCAGGTCGGTGAAGCTCAGCTGCAATCTGCGCAATCATTGTCAGTACACGTATCGGCCTTCACGCAATTCTTCCACGATATTCACAATCTCATTTGTGTGTGAATGATTGCCAGCCTATTGAGACGCTATGAGCAGCTGTAGACGTGTGTATAAAATCATCTGGTAGAAAAAAATTTGCTTCTTACCCAAGTACCATTTCTTATTCCGCCTATAAACGCCATTAGTGCCGCCATTAAACCTAGTCGCGTATGAAGAGAGATAATTATGAACAGTGGCCAAGTGTAAGTGAGAACTGTCCTTCTTACGTTTCCATGTAGCTAAAGACATCATCAACATCATCATCATCATCATCCGGAAGTGTTAGCTATAGTTTCACAAAATTAAAAAATTCATGAGGTAAAAATTATTATCAAAATTTGTTGATTTTACGTGGAATGACCCATGAAAAATAAAAGACTATAAAATTAAAATTCTAAGGACATTCAGGAACAAATTTTTGAAACATGGCCACCTAAAATGACAAATAAGCCTCTTCTATTTCAAATTTTTAATAACACACAGCCCAATAGAATAGAATATGTAAATTGCTGTGTATTCTCTTTCAATACAAAGACTATGATGTACAGGTGCCAAGAGAGTCTGGTGAAATGGTATCAGCAGGAGCAGCAGGCCCACCCTGATGGGCATGGAAGCAAGTGGGTGCACTATGCTATGGGCCTACATTAGAGGGTGGCCCCATAAAACGTATGTGTGTGGGGCGGGAAGAGGACAAAGAAGGCATTGTGCTTAACTGGCAGTTTTGAAAAAGTAGCAGTGGCTTATCAACTTTTATTTCAAATAACAGAAAATAGTTAGGCTTCCCTGAGAGTTGCAACTTCCGAATATGACATAAGGGGTACTGCTGTTTTCCCCAGGGCCCAAGAAATTTATGAGTCAATTAAATACAATCAAATAACAGCAGTGAAGATAAGATTATTATTGTCACAAGTAAGCAATTCAAAGAAAATACAATCACTCTTCAAAAGAATCCCACCTCCTTAGTATGATAGTAGAGTCATTTTGCAGTGCTAAAATAACAGTACTAAATGGAATGCAGCAAACAAACATCCCACATATAGAGGAATTTTAATCACTGTCTATAATATATGTATACATACACACAGGATGGGGCTGAATTTGACCGACAAACTTTGTGAGATGATTCATTATGCAAAACCAAGTGGCAAATATATAGGACACTTTGTACCTAAACTAAATATTAAGGGCAAAATAAGTCCCTAAAAATTGAGATTTTGGAACGTATTTTTGCAAAATATCGGAAACCAGGCGAGATGAAAGTTCAATTCATGGAACACTGCTTTATTTTATCAGGATCTTCAACCTAAGAGCAAACTCACAGTAATAACACTCCTCGTTATGAAAATAAAAGGGGTGGCCACTTTCTTATTGCCGGAAATTTTGTTACCATCGGGAATTATGAACGTTTGATGCTGGTGTATTGCGCAGTATGACCTACGAAATAAAAATGGCCACCTTGTTGTAACTGCCTAGGACCCACCGTTTTAGTTTGAAACGCTCACAAAGATTCCGCTAGATTCCGCTGCAGCGCCTCGTACGTAGGCAATGCATCACACATGTGTGTATGGTAAGCTGCTGTTCCCATTGCACGGACAATGGTGGTGGAAATGTATTATTTACTGTAAACAACAATAATCATGCATTAAAATCTTACGATACTACATCCGACAATGTGTGTTCCTGGCAACAGTCTGTGTGAGATTCCTCACATTAAGTATTGGTATTGCCTACGTGCCTGGAACCGTATTACTGTCGCTGCTGTGTACTGTAAAGACTATTGTTTATGCGCCTGGACATGTATCGCTGCAGCCGAAGCTTCTTGTATGTGCGTTTTGTACGAAAGCAGTGGTCCTAGGCAGTTGTGACTAGAGGCGTTGTGTGGCACCTAGGTCTTATTGTTAAATAAACAAGCATCAAACGTTTATGAGTCCTGACGGTTCATATAAACATCTCCTATCATTGATAAATCAGGGACCGAGCGAAGTGGGGGCAACAATAACATGTTGGACTCACATTCGGGAGGATGCGGGTTCGAATCCTGGTCAGGTCATCCCAAAGTCAGTTTATCATGGTTTACTGAAGTCACTCCAGGAAAACGCTGGGATGGTTCCTTAATAAAGGCCATGGCCGAATCCTTCCTCAGTTCCTTTCAAGTGCCTAGTTGTATGCTCCTGTGTCCAATGACCTCGCTTTCGACGAGACATTAAACGCACAGACTAAAAACATACAGGTTTTTCCATACTGTAATATTAGCGAGTAAATAAGTGTTACTTTTAACAAACAACACGTTGACAATTGAAAGTAATGTTCCCATGTTCCCATAATGTTTGCAAGCAAATATCTAACTAGGTGTCAGATACAGTATGCAGTATAAAATATGTGTGTACAGGCTGTGCGAGCAGTCTACATGTCTTGCACTAATACCACACTAGGCAGCTCTGTACAGTTTGACATGTTCAATTCCACACCTGCCACGACCATTATCACTGTACTAAAGGCGCTATAGCGAATGCAGGCCATTAAACCCCGAGACAATTAGTGTAAAATATCTGAGCACTCCATAATGTATCACTCACATTTCTGTTGGTCAAGGTGCGTATTGCGTCTACAAAATGGAACACATTATGTGGCCGCAACTGACAGAAATGCTACTCATCTACGGTGAGGCAGAGAGAAATGGATGAAAAGTGCAAAGAATGTACAGGGATCGATTTCTGCACGGACAGCAGCCACACCACACCACATTTGCATCTGTGGAGCGACGTTTGAGAGAAAGTGATATTTTAGAGGTGACATGACCGAATGCAGGGCGCAGACGGACAGCCAAGTTTGAAGAAGATGTGTTGAGGCATGCTGAGAATAACCCATGTGTGAGTACGCGCTCTATTACAAGAGTACGCAGCAGAAGCAGCAGCACCATTGGTTGAGTGCTTCATGAGCAATTACTACATTAGTTACATGTACAATATGTGCATGGCATGGGTCCTGCGGGTAATCATCAATGCGTGGAGTTTGCAGCATGGTTTCTGGAACAATGCAGAACACACCCTGACTTTGACAGATACACATCATCGGCACTGCACACTTGTGAGCATTCCCACAATAGATGCTCTTGCACCATTTGATTGGGCTCAAACTAACAGCACACTCACAGACATCCTCAATGCCCAGCATCATGTTTCCCATTTGCAAAGCACTTCGCAAGCCATACATCTATTGTACAAACTCACCCACTCCAATCACTTCACAAAACACATTGAGAATGATCCATCTAGTTGGCCAAACATTTCTCATGCTGCTTTGTGCAGGAAGCCAACAGTCCTCAAGGTCCCCAAGGATTAAAGTTAAGGTCAAGGAAGGCCAAGATGGCAGTTGTGGTCAATAATAAAAATTTCCCCCAATTTTTATTGTCTATATTTTGTACGAATTTTTGTGATTTTTTTGTTGATTTTTGAGTTTATGGTTACCTAAGGTCAAATAAATCCAATATGTCAGTCAGGATCAATAATATAATTTTTCCCCTGATTAAAAAAAAGTAAGAATTTTGTAGACTTTGTTAATTTTTCATCTTCAAGGTTAACACGGTCAAGGTCACATATATTCAACATGGCCACTGCCTGCCTGGAATAACACAGCATGAAAACCTCACCAAAAAAGTCATCAATCCTCTTTCATGATCCATTGCCTCAAAACACCCTAAATCTATCTATGGATGAGAATGTTAGAAAATATGACTTGCCGCTGCAGACCTTAAAGGAATTATTTGTTAAAAAAATTTAAATGGTAAAGAAATTGCTTGTACCTAAATATATCTTCATGAAAAAAAATGTTTATAACTGTCTATTACTCAGGTCTCTGGTTTTGCTTAAGGCCAGGCTTAACCCAAGAATGACCTCCACTGCAGGACAGGCTTTTACATGTTAAACAAATATTGCAACTGCTTTGGTACTTCTTGTGATATCAACTTCAAACAAAAACCATTTTGGAGATTTTGAAGCGCACACTAATAGTGGAATTTGTTTCAAAATGTCATTTAACGATTTCATTAATATGATATTATGTGTTTAAATATTTAAAGTGGAATAATTTTCAGGCTATGACTAGAAAATTAATAAAAGCTCAATCACATTCTTGCCCGAGACAAGCTGCAGAAAATTTTTTTTTTACATTAGTATTGCAGCTTTTAAAACAAAGGAGCCAATTGTCATTTTGTCATCAAAAACTTTACAACAACCAGTATTGCATCGTGTGACTTGGACTGGACGGCCTGCCCCCGCTCACGTGTGTGGCGGGTCAGTCATTACCTACATGCACGACTGCCTGGGACAAGCCGTGGGTCACACACATACATTGTGTTCTAGCGCGAAGATGCCAGTGAAGACTGCAACACATTTAGATACAAAATATCACTCCTACTGTCGCCCGAGAAGCAAGGGGTTCAAGAATAATATTTTATAGCAGCAGCTATTAGTGGCTTTATAACTGAGAGAGAATGGCAACGATATACAACTAACTCACTCTAATGTGCATAGCTTTGCGGTTTTATAAAATATCAACAAACTGCTGTTAGACTTTTTGAAGAAACACAATAGTTTTTGGCATAAATAAAAATTTATTTACTGGTATTTCACACTTTCCTATAAAAAGTTTAATGCGTTTTGTTAATATATTAATACAAAATTATAAAAACAACAGCTGCCTGTTTCTATGCCCGAAAATCTAACAATATTTCTGTTGATGCCTAGCTCGTAATTATTTTACGATTCTTGAACACAGAATCTTCTTAGGCACTATATTAGTTATATACATATTTTGTCAGCCTCCTTATAGTAAAATAGCATGGTTGGAAACTGAATGTATAAATTTTTTATGCAACAATGTAGTAAATTATAATTATGTTGGGCATATATTTTTTTCATTTAGGTCCATCTATTTAGTCAGTTTTCATGAATTTTTGAAAGAGCAAACGAAAGCAACTGAATAAATATAAACAATTATTTAACTGTAAAAAATTTAAAATTTAACTAACCATATGGATATTTTGTATGTGATAATGACTTTTGAATGACTACTGTGCGGAATGTTTCTTCCCTCTCAGTTTACTGTCTTCTACGTAGAAAGATTACTTGTTATGAAATACTGAAGTTTTTAGTAATCGTATAACATGAAGCGAAAAGCAACTATTATAGTTTTTCACAATGTATCAATATAATGCTTGTTTTAAAACTTGTTTTGAAATAACATTATCACTGTAGTAGAAAAGATTAATAATAAAAAAATATTTAGATACTTTCATTATTTTGTTTTAAAAAGAAACTCAGCGTTGCAAGCTCGGTACTACAACGTATTCCAGTTTGTGAAGTGATGTAATAATATTTATCGATGCAAGACATTAAACATTTATACTACTGTGTTTATTACCAAATGTCATAAAATATACCTTTATTTTGTCCAGTAATATTTTATAGCGCATGTAAATCTATATAAATATTATGGGCACTACCATTTCAATAGTCTCAGTTTTATTTGTTTTGTGAATATAACAGTATGAAAATAAGTTACTGTTTAGTAGTATTTGTCCACTGTTATGGTCACCCTTATGCAGTTGGAGGTGTTGGTCTGGTAAGACTTCGACTTAACTCCTGCTTGTCAAAAATTTTATTTGTAGTTTTGTTATACTGTATCACTATTCTAAATTGAAACAAGTAGCAAAATTATCTGAGTTAATTCTACTCTCCATGATTGATATGTCAATATCAAAAGAATAATAAAGTATTATGTATCGCCATAACACATACAATATTAACACTTTTGCTGTATCCACTACTCTTAAGCAACAAAAAATGGGTGCTCTTTGTCATCAGAAAACTGAAGTAGCATATGTCACAACATTTACAATATTACAAAATTTTCTTATTTACATATAATTTACAATATCAAACATTATTTCACCAACCAGTTTCACTACCTTATCTAATGACTCATAACTTCATCACACTAATTATATATTCTTAATATACACACTTATATACAATAGAGAAAAAACATAGCCTTACATAGATGTAAACTGGTATGCACCTAAAGTAAAGCTTAGTTTTGATAGTTACACTCCCAAAATGTTCACAAACGAAAATTTCCTAGTGGAAACTATTTGACGTACAAACTTATAATTTACTGTAAAATATAAATGAAGCGTAAAACAGAATTTTGAAGTGGTACAAAATATCTTTCCCTTCAATAAAGAAAAAAAGAAGTTGCCAAGCACTAACTATGACCAAAATATGGACAAAAAAAATTTAGAGTGATAAAAAAATTTTCACCAAAACATTTTCAGCCATTTAGCCACTAATACATTTTAAGTTTGCAGTTGTTTAACTTCAGCCTCTTAGCCAAATTATTTTGTGTATGCAGAATGTAGTCAGTATCTCTTAATAGTTTTCCCTCTTATCACATTTAGAGCCACAATTTCGGGCAGTAAACAACCACGATAGAATTGAGTGAGTTTTGGTAACATTTCTGTTTCCCATATGTTCTTAATCCTTTCTATTTTCTCTATATTTATTCGTTTCTATTTTCTCTACATGTAAACTCTGCCGGGCATCCGTCATGACAATTAAATAAAAGAAATCATGCTCCATAATGTTTAATGTGCCTTGCATTTGATAGTAGTGTGGATGAGAACATTTTAGAACTAAACATCCATCCTCCTTCAGTTGCAGAAAAAAAACTGTTTTTTGTAGCTGCAGTTTCTCGAAGGCCATTGTGTACCACAGAAGGAACACACTTTACTTCAAAGACAGCATTTTCTTCATGCACAAGACCATCAGGGCTTGCACCCAAAAATCCATTCTTCAAATCTACAAAGAGGCCACATTGTTACACAGTCAGTCCTGTCTGTTCCTGGAACCTCTGGATAGCGATGTGCTCATTACGACGACCATATTCAGTTGCTGGTGTTGAAAAGAGAGGTTTGTAAAGCAAATGTTTTACTATATTTGCACACAATGTCTTTATGGCGGCAAACTACACCAAAGTTACTTGCTGTTAGTCGTACTCTTCTTTTTTCATGCCATAAGTTACAGTCAGTTTGCAATTATCATTTCCTCCATAATGTTATCCCTTTCTAGCAGAGTTACCTGAAAAAATAAATGTAATTATCATATTTTTCTTGCAGTTCTTCTTCTGATAGTTAATGTATTTGGATGTCTGAGACTTGCTCTGCTGAGGGCTCATAATCAGCATCAGGTTTAGCTGACTGGCTCTTATATTGTTTTTGTACAGGTTGAATTCCAGCCTAGTAAACAAGTTTACGTCGAGTTGCAGACTAATGTTGGGGCTTTCTTCGTATTACCTTATTATGTGTAGATCCTGGACTCTTACCTACCACTTTTTTGAAGGAACTTCTTTCCCAGCCTAATCCTTTCTGAAATCCAAGTGCTTCCATGTGACACCGACGTTGGAAAGAGCCTCATTGTGTGTAATTTATTCTCTTTCCGCCGCTAAATTTTGCAACAAGACTCATGTAATATTCTGCAGCATTGCTAGTTCTGTTTTCCTTCAGACGTAGAGCTTTGGCAATAAGTCTCTCTACAAGGCTTTGTATTTGCCCAAGCAGGCCGAACTCACGAAGGACTGGTAAAACATTGGTGTCTTCTCGTCGACTGCAGAAATATTCTCGGCAGTTGGAGTGATCTCAGACAACATGGTTGGGTCCATTTCATAAGTCTTTTACGAGATCTTCCACTTCTCCTCCATTTTTCCCAGTGTCGGATCGCATCTCTTGCTGCAGCAGTAAGAGGAGGAATTGCAGGTTTCAACAGTTTTCTTTCATCCGGACGAAAGTTTTGTCAGCTGCGAGGGTGTGAAGGTGACTGGTATAGTATCCGTTTGTTGAAAATATTTTATCATTTTGTAAACTGGTTTCTTCATAAAATGGTAGTTTTGAAGGCAAAATAATTACCAAAAATTTACTCGCCAAACATGCTGTAAATATATAACCATACTTAGATATGGTTTAAAACTTTTATTTAAAAATTGTGCATACAATAAATATTTTAATTAGTACATAGTTAATTTGATTCACTTAATTGCTTGGAGCTTAAATTAATGAGTTTTGTGGCATTTATTCAGCATATAATTTAATATACATCTCTTACAGTAATGATACAGTAAGCCATTTTTCTTTTCCTAGGAGTAACATCGTATTGGTAATCCCAGGAGTAATTTTATGTTTATGGCAAAAAACCATTTAAAGTACTAATTAATTAATTAATTAATTTTATCAGTGTTATTCAACTGAAGAGTAAAATTATATAATTACATTTGCACTTCTGCAAATGGGTACGAGGTTATAAACTTTCCCAACAGTGAGTTACGTATGCATAGTAATATTTTGACTACCCATAAAATGATATAATACAGAAGAGTATCAATATTGTATGCCATTATGAACACTTCTGAGACATATTAGTTGTGAAAAGAGACATCTGCTACCGTGTTTGCTAAGGACTCTCGCTCACGGTGAGATGAGCTAGATTGGAATTTTCACCCTAACATGTGACCAAAAAATGGATTGATACACAGCCATGGAAATTATATTGATCCAGTAACAGATGTACTGATAAGTGTATTTTTGACTAGCTTTTTCAGTGTATATATTATCGTATGACATTTAACATAAAGAATACTCAGATTTCCGTTGGTTAACACATACGTACACACAACAAATGTCGAAATGTTTTTGTCGGCAGATGCGTACAAAAGATAAGACAAATAAGGTCACAAATAACACGTAGCCTAAATAATTTTTCTGCAAAGTTAATTTTTAAAGAGTGATCTATATCATTTTTAATACATAAAAACTGCTTTGATGTTATTAAATAAAAAATAATTTTTAATAAATTTTTGTAAAAAAAAAAGAGGCATGAATAGCCTCAAACATTTTGTGTACAGAATGCTACAGTTACAAATTTATAGGCCTCTAGAAGTGTGTGGCGGTAAGTTTTTACATGTTCAAACCTCGTGACTATTTTTGAAGTTATACTTCTTTTGGCGTGTTGAGGGTAAAAGTTTAGTGTGCAACGGAAGTTGCGCGTGCACAGTGTAACGAAATTTGACAGTGAACATGGTAGGGGTATGACCCAACGCGCATGCGCATATAGTTGCGCATGTACGACAGTGAACGTGGTAGGGGTATGACCCAATATGCATGCACGTATAGTTGCGTGCGCACAGTGTAACGAAATTGGACAGTGAAAATGGTACGGGTATAACCCAACATGCATGCGCGTATCATCTAGCTATATACAAATGCAAGGTACACAACATAGCACATTGTTATATTTAAAACCGACAGAAAATCAGTTCATCTAATACGCAAATTGAAAAACATTTTATATATATTAGTAATTCATTGTGTATACATATATAAATATCTTATTGATGAATTATACTTACATTGTGCCGTAAAAAATTTGTTAGTGACAAAAATTGTATAATAAAATTTTGAAAGTATTTTCAAGTATTTGAGGTTAATTTTTGTAAGTATTATATTATTAAGTTATACTTTTTTTGGCACGTAGAGGGTAAAATTTTAGTGTGCAACGGAAGTTGCACGCGCACAGTTAACGAAATTCAATAGTATGAAGTTGGCCGTCAAAGAAAATTAATTGTGCACATTTGTTATACTGACAAAGTTTACTCATAAGAGGCCCAGACTGTGAATGTGGTAGGCATTATAACCTAACGTGCATGCATGTATCGTCTAGCTATATAGAAACGCAAGGTACACAACATAGCACGTGATTATATTTAAAACAGACAGTTCATGTAATAAGAAAATTGAAAAAAATTAATTTATATTAGTAATTCATTGTGAATATATATATCTTATTTAATACAAACGAAGCTGTAACAAGATATAACAATAGAATTATAAGTTTTGCACAAGAAAAAACAATTGCAATAGCAAAAGATGTATTCATTGGTTGTACTTTGGCAGAACAAACTGCTTCTGTCCGCCAAAAACCGCACAAAATGTCTCTAATTGATACTGGAGGATTGCCTTACAAAACTGTATTTGTGGTGGATGTCTTCTATATGATAACAACGAACATAGATGTGTCAGATGGCTTAGCGAATGGTACTTTTGAGAAATTAGTTCATATTGAATATAGTGAAGAAGGAGAAATGAATGTTGTGTGGCTTGAGTTTCGGAAAATTTTTTTTGTAACAATAGCGCTCGGGGTACAACGCTGCGTCAATGTAAGTTGTTAGTGTGGGACGAAAACACAATGTCACACAAAAAAGCGATACAGGCCCTAAACCGAACTCTACAGGATATATGAAACAATACAGGCATTATGAGAGGAATGGTTGTATTACTGACTGGTGACTTCCGCCAAACTCAGCGGGGCACACCTGCAGAGAAATCAAAGCCTGTCTCAAGTCGTCAAGCTTATGGGCAAATGTCAAGAAATTCAGCTTGACGACAAATATGAGAGTGCACCTCTTCAATGACGTTGATACAGGACATTATGCTGATACACTATTATAAATTGGAGATGGGCATTTAGAAAGAGATGCCGAGGGCTGTGTGTCACTAACGGGGGATTTTAGTAATTTGGTGCAGAGTGATACGGAACCAATTGCTAGCGTTTACCCAGATCGACAAAGAAATATAAATGACGACCAGTTGCTATGTAAAAGAGTGATTCTAGAACCAAAAAATTACATTGTTGGTGGTGTGTTCTGTGTTTAGGATCAGCGTCTGTCTACTAACAAATACCGTTATTTATCCCTATAAGTTTGTTACTATAACCATGTGAGCGAAGCCACGGGTAAAAGCTAGTTATAGAATAAATATTTATTATGTCGATCACATCAAATGTGAAACAACAAACAGTAAAAGAATTTTTTAATGTTCTCGTTAGTACACCCAAAAAAGTGCATACAACAAGTTAAATAATGTATATATGTATGAAAGGCTTCATTGTTATACTCCAATTTTAAACATTTAGAGAATTCATCTCGCACACATGCGTGTATACATAACAGCCCGCAGGAGTTTGGGGGACAACAGGGATAGAAATGAAAGAACAAGCTTCTCAGCAAACATGTGACGATTTATTATATTAAAGATTATATGTTTACTAGCTTTTACCTGCGGCTTTGCTCGCATAGTTATAGTAATAAACTTATAGGGAGAAATAACAGTATTTGTTAGTAGACAGACACTGATCCTAAACACAGAATACAGCACTAACAATGTCATTTTTTGGTGCTAGAATCGCTCTTTTACATAGCCACTGGTCGTCATTTATATTTCTTTGTAGATCTGGGTAAACGCTAGCAATCGGTTCCGTATCACTCTGCACCAAATTACTAAAATCTCCCGTTAGCGACAAACAGCCCTCAGCATCTCTTTCTAACCGCCCATCTCCAATTTATAATATTGTATCAGCATAATGTCCTGTATCAACGTCATTGTAGAGGTGCACTCTCATATTTGTCGTCAAGCTGCATTTCTTGACATTTGCCCATAAGCTTGACGACTTGAGACAGGCTTTGATTTCATCTGCAAGTGTGCCCCTCTGAGTTTGGCGGAAGTCACCAGCCAGTAATACAACCATTCCTCCCATAATGTCTGTATTGTTTTGTATATACTGTAGAGTTCGGTTTAGGGCCTCTANTACAACCATTCCTCCCATAATGTCTGTATTGTTTTGTATATACTGTAGAGTTCGGTTTAGGGCCTCTATCGCTTTTCTGTGAGACATTGTGCTTTCGTTCCACACTAACAACCTACATTGATGCAACATTGTACCCCAAGTGCTATTTTTACTAAAAAATTTTTTCCTGAAGGAATGAGATATTTTTTTTGGGATAAAAAGTAGCCTATATCACTTCCCAGCCCTCCAACTATCTCTGTGCAACAAATCACATCGATCCGTTGCTCCATTGCGACGTGAAAGACGGACAAACAAACACACTTTCACATTTATAATATAATTAGGGTGACACAAACAATAACAGTTGATGAGGGCAGTTTTTAAAATTTTCCCTAATAGTTATAAACGTACTACTTTGTATACTATTTTTTATAGTGTGTGTGTAATCTTGATTAAGAAATTACTGTGAACAGCATGATTCTCTTATATGCATACAATCAATGAACTAATAGTTGCAGAACGCACAGTGAGTATGTAATCACCTCTGATCCAATATGATACAAAGGTGGCTTTCACTAAGCTCTACATTCTGTCACAAAAGAAATATGTTTAAAGTTACTTTCATATTCTTTCCCACACATGGCTCTTACCAGTAACAATATTGTAAGCAAAAGAAACTGTAACAGTGTCATAGAAACATATAAGCACCATAATTCTGATCGAAAAAAGTCTTCTTAAGTCATTAGAAGGACATACATTACTTCAGAATTAAAATATTGACATGTAAATACTAAATCATAGAATAATCATGTAACAGACTATTTACAAAAATCAAATAATATTGAATAAAAACAAAATATTAAATAACAATTTTCTTACTATTTGTCCGGTTGTGTTTGCCATGGTTCCAGTCACTGCGAATTATCGTGAAATTGCAAATTTTGTTTTGACACAAATAATTTACAGCTGTTTTAGTCTCAATGTTGTTACCATGTTGTACAACACTGCACCTTTCGAGTAATTTCAGAACTTTCACCACATAATGTAGCTGTCACTCAACAGATGCCGCATGAATATAATGACAAGATTTAGAATTGTAAATAGAGATGGCACCACGGGTTGCAGATTCATAAGAAAGATTAAATCACAATTGTATTGGAAAAACAGGATATTGTGATCGGTAAACCAGTTTAGTTGACTATAGTGACATTCACGTAATATATTTTCGCCACTATTAATAACTGCGCATGAGAAAATTGCCAAAAATATACTTCCTGAAGATGAGTAACTGAAATAATTGTGAGTACCGCTTATGCGTAAATTGTTTAAATTTGCAAGGCCGCACCCCAGTAACCCTACCCTAAAGTACTGTTTACTGAATTATATTTTACATATAATGTATGGCAATACTACAGTGTATTTATTCGATATTAATAGCCAGCCCAAATTAACCGAGGTCTTTGGTAACATCTGTGTGTAAACAATTAACTCCCGTCAGATCGCTTTGATCGTTTGATACATTTGACAGTTTGCATTTTAATGCTCAGGATAGTAAATCCTGCCCCAAAATGTTTATAACAGCGCGGCTGATATATTGAATATCAATATATCTGTAGAGGTTAAGTTCGTCTCCAACTGTAACCTATAAGCCCCATTAGGTTAGGTTGTTTTGGTATACTGGCTTGAAGTATAAATTAAGAGGGTTATGTCATAAAACAAAGCATATGGAAATTATTGGTTTTTTTGCCGTACTTGTATTTGTTAAAATTTTTAAAGAGACATTGGTTTACCTTAAACATTAAGGAATGTTTATGCGCAGTGATAAAAGACTTCCACCAATTTTTTTATTCAACATGTTTTCATGGTGAAGTGTATTAAGTATTTGAAGATGAACTGGGGTTTGTCGCCCACATCTTAGTTTGCAAGACTTTCACATGTGATAATCAAAACATTTAGGCCTACATCACATCAAAGCCTGTTGACTCTTTTAAATCCACTCAGACTAGTTATAGGTATCTTAAATTTATTAAAAATATGCAGTGGAGTGACTGTGTTTTCTAAATTGCAGTTATTAGGGAGTAGTAAAACTAGAATAATGAATAATTATTGAGAGAGTTACTCTTGGAATGTAGCGACTCTTAATAGGAATAAGTATAGTTTAGTGCTCTGTTTTTTTTTTTAAGAATTCCTATACATTGGCCTGTGCCCTGTAAAAGTGTAGTGGTGAACCATAAACAGATGGGTTAAGAAAAGTATTTGATTTTTGTTATTTTGGGCTCATAATGTAAAAAAGTTATAAAAAATAGATATTTATTTTTTATGATGTTTATTAGGTCTACTTTAGTGAAGTAAAATACTTTTACTTGCATTCATCCAGACTTACTTTTGAAAACTTAGTAATTTATATTATCGAAAGTAGAAATCAAAATTGATGGCAGATCTACCACTGATGTTGAAACAATAGACAAAAACTCAGCATGTTGCTTCAACTTAAAAAGTATGAAAGATTTTTATGATGGAGTGGTTGATGATAATCAAGGAAATTGTAAAGTAAAATATAGATTTTTAAAAAATATGTAAATATCCTTACATTGCTTATAATATGCAATGAAATGAAGATTCATATTTTTATGTCACTCCACCACCTTCTTAAAAATTATATTTTTCTACATTTCCCTGAAAAACAGATTACCAAGAGTATAAACTTAATTATGCATAGCTAAATAAATTTGTTCCAGCTAAATCAGTGTTCAGTTTTCAATGGGCAAATGTCAATTTAAGCAATTTGGTAACTCCCCAGAAGGGTCTTTTGAGATTTAGTCTGCTCCATAAAATACCCTAAGAAAGGATTGTTGGTGTCGGGGATGGTCAGGGGAGTTTGTCAATATCAAGAAAACTGGGGTAAACACAAAAAAAAATTTTTGTAGCCCCCTATACAATTAAATTTTTTTAAATCATGACATGGACCCAAAATTTGCTTTCTTTAGCCAGAATGATGCAAACTATTTTCCCACAGATTTTTGTTATAAAAATGGCTGTATTTTAATAGAATAATGATTTTTCAGAAATATTAAAAAAAATTGAGAAGATGGGTTGGGGTTGGAGCAGCATATCATTCATAGGAGGTGGCTGCTAAATTGTAAGTCTTTGAACTTGGGGGAACCCAAACTGTTAACATATTGTTTTATTACATTTGTGGGTTAGCACAGGCAACACCTCGCGGAGTCTCGATAGAATGTTGATGCAGACTGGGCTTGTGCTACATGTGTCTCAATCTCCCTTCAGCCTGGGATCACCCTGACACATGACTGGCCTAGCAGTGGGTACAGGGCAATGGGCAAGGATGGACAGAGGAGTTAGAGGTGTAGGAGTTTCCTCAGGAGGGAGACACACTATCAGTACCAACTGGGTTGATGACCATGGGTCACACAACTGGGTCAGCACACACTCAACACAACAGAGTCTGGGTTATGGACCATGCCCCATCACAGGACAATGCCCTTCGGCAAGTGCACACTGATTACACTTCTGCAACTGGGCAAAGCTTTCATTTTTTAGAATATGCAAATCATAGAATGGATCCAAATATGGTTATTTTACTTTGTCAGTTTGGTTTATAGTTGGGATTATAATGGCTCTAGAAATTGAGTTCAGCTCAACCAACCATTTCTGTAAGAATATTGCAATAATAATGAAGATCTGCAGCTTTTCTGGACTGGAAGGAAAAAAAACTGAATAAAATTTCAGGAAATGATATGTTTCAGCATTACTAATAATGCTAATGTATAATTGCATAGGCGCATTGTTGTATTTGTAGTTGACCTTCTGGTATATCCCAAGATATGCACAGTTTCATAACCACAAAAAATAAAATCCAAAATTATATACTNGTAGTTGACCTTCTGGTATATCCCAAGATATGCACAGTTTCATAACCACAAAAAATAAAATCCAAAATTATATACTTGTATCCAAATTCTGCAACAAAAATGCATAGTGCTCACCTTGTGACAAAAAGCTGCATATCCAATCTGTGATCTTATGCACAGACACATGGCACAAAATGCAGAAATTCTTGTAGCATGAATGCAGTATAATTAAACAACCATTATGTCAACTTACAAATAAAGGTAACAGACAAATAACTACTTTCAAGCCACATGCCTTGCTGAAAAGATTTCTTAACATTACGTTGTACCTCATTATATTTCTTACTATCCAGGTGTATCCTAATGAACCATTGCGACAGAAAAGAGTCACCGCCCACAGCCAATTAAATTACAGTAACACTATGATCTATCAAATAATCAAAAATAAAAGACTGAAATTATATCATAAGTACAAAATTGTACATGTACAATGAATACACTCAGACGTAGTGATCCTAAACTCTTGAAACACTAGAAATTGTGCTCATCATTCTGTGATCTCCTGGTAAAACTAAGGAAAAAGACCTTGAATGAATGCAAAACCACTTCACTTACTAAGAAGAATCTGTTCCGAAATGTGATGCTGTATTTATGGAAAAATGTAATGATATGTTTTTGTGGATGTTTATGTTTTGCTTCACTTTTGTTCACTGACAGTTTGGTATTATCAAGCATAAAGAAACAACAGCAGATCATGTAAATACAAGATGTTTACAGCTGCAACAAGATGTCATTTTTCATTATACCACAGAAATGTATACAAAACAACCTCAAAAGTTCAAGTACGTAGTCGTAGAAAAATTCAAGTATACAACTTTCATACTGCTCAGAATTTTCCTACCAAAAAGCAGTGACTTCCATAGTTACTGATATTACTAATAAATTATATTGTTTCCATTAAAGAGTAAAGTGAGGCCATTNAAAGCAGTGACTTCCATAGTTACTGATATTACTAATAAATTATATTGTTTCCATTAAAGAGTAAAGTGAGGCCATTTTCTCACAAATGACAATAAGTACTAGTGTTAATATTTTAAAATTAGAAGTTGCCATTTCATTTTAATTTTTTCCACAGTATAAAATGTAGGCCTATATGAAAAATTGCCAATCCTAATTTTCCTATATACTGTGCTTTCCTGCATTTTAGTCAGAAAGTATTACATGATCTACTTTCTGAATAGGTGAAGTTGCTGGTAGGTATGGGATGTATAATTTAAACAGATACCTTATTTGTAATGATATTGATAATCTAACAGCCTAGTTCCGATTCTTTAAGTAATTAGCACTGCTTTTAAATGACAAGGATAATTCATCATTCTGATGGCCTCAGCTGCTGACAACTGAAATAAACCAGTGAGTAAAATATTATATGTTTAAAAGATGTTCAAGCAAGGAGAAAGAAAACATTGTGAAATCAACGCAATGTTATAAATATTCTAAAATATTTTGGCATAGCCAGGTTCTTTAATAAATGGAGGTCTTAACTAAATAGAAGAGTTAATAAAATTTTCCTAATTTTATTTATAAACAATTAAAAAATAAAATACTCCAAACTTCCTCTCTTGACAACAATGATGATCACTTGCTATTTATAGCAAATATACTCAAATAATCATCATATAAATTAACACAAACACTTAAAACAGTCTTTATAAACAGTTGTATAATGCCTACTGAATTACAATTAAAATTACTGTATATATTTTGCTAACTGACAGTTCAAGTATTTTCATTCAAGTCGGTATCACACTTTCATTCAAGTTCCACCTCATTTCAACCCATATGTCACCAGTCTTTCCTGTCCGGAATGTTCTAGAGTGCCCCAAGCACTCCTGTACAAATGCACACACTACTAATTGGGTAACTCGCTTTCTGCAGCACTTGTGTGCTTTGCTCTTCACCACCAAACACACACATCCACCCCAGTGTCTCTCACCTCCTCTCTCTGTTCTCTTTTTCATTCCTCGTTCCATTCACCATACTTTGCCAGGTGGCTATCATAAACTGCTGACCCCCTCTCCCTTTGCGATTTATAGGAGCCAGTGCTCAATCGAGAACAATCTTCACACGTCAGCCCGTACCAAGGGGGGAAACTTCATCAGAAAGTTTGTGCAACGGACCACATCCACTGACCACTCCAGCAGAGTGAGTAGGGGTGGTGGCACCATCCCACAGGCAATGGAGTGGGTCTGCCCAGGGGATGGGCCAAGGAGGGTGGGTCAAGCATGGTGAACACCCCCCTCCCTTGATGTGGTGAGGAGGGATGTTCTCCTGGTGCGGGGAATGGGGGAGGACCAGTGCGCAACACTCCCCTCCTCAGGACTGTTCGTCCTGAACAGATGCACCAACTTCTGGACTTTCATAGAGTGCCAGTCGGTCAATGTGGACAACCTTAGGCTTTGTCTGAGCCCTGTCAACAAATCCGGTAGACCACATCATTGATCTGCTTCAGGATCCTGAATGAGCCTTCCCAACATTTCTGTAGCTTTGGGAAATATCCCTTCCGTCATTGCTTTGAGGGTTGTACAGCCTCACCAGCTGTCATCCTTGAGAATACACTTCAGGCCATATTGTGTTGTGTTGTCATACTGTCACTATTTACTTTAAGATGTGGCCAGGCATCATGGATGTTGACTAACCTCTAATGTAGTTTACTGGCATATTCTGGGGTGTCTGCTGTTGCTTCCTCTACTGGATGTTCGAACCGCATATCACCAGGAAGGCGTAGCTCTCTCCTAAAAAGCAGATGTATGCTCAACATTTTTGTGGTATTCCAGCATGAGCCATTGTTGTGAAGAATGCCAGCCTTTAGAAATAGTTTGGCCTGAGTTATTCATGCTAGAGGAAGGATACCCGTACTAGGCATCATGGGACTAGGCCTGCAGTAAAAATAGATGACTTGCTGGTATAGCTGTTATCTGATGACATCCCTGCCATTGATCAGCTAAAATGCCCTGTTGTGTTGAAAAATCAAGAGCAGAAGCTGATAACTAGGGTGCAGCTAATCCTGGTGAAGCTGATAGATGATTAGTTCTGTCAGACAATACTTCCTGGGGAGCAGGATGGGATGTGTCTGACAGTATGGCAAGGCTGAGGCTTGGAGCCTTCCACTCACCCTGAGAACTCTTTGAGATTCAACAAATGGGTTCAACCTTTTGTGGAAAGGTGGGAATTGAGCCCTTTTTAATAGCTGAAATCTCAGGAGCAAACTCCATGGATTGAGTCCTCATCACCCATACCAGGAGTGCTGCTTGATGCTCACTTGCCTGAAGTGCTCAATCAGTTTTCTGTGTCCCACGATNTCTGTCGCACGATGTACAGCCCTGATTAAACACAAACATTAAGCAGTTATCCATTTGATTTTCGCTAGGCAGGAGAAGCAATAGTGCAGTGAAAGATCTTCCTTTGTAACTGTTTATGCAAAGAGTCCAGAATTTTGACTCCACTGTTTTACAACTATATCAGCATCTACTGTAGGAGTATTCCTCCTCTGAATGGGCCATGCTGACTAATCCTTATGGAGCCACTGTAGTTCTGCCCACCACAATGGGTGGTTAACAAATTGATTAGGCAGGAGACCTCAGGAGGCACAGTCGGCAGGATTATCATCAGAAGGCACATGGCACCACCATTCAGGTAAAGTTTTTGTTTGGATTTCTCTTAATCAATTTGTTAAAAATGTCTGCCACATATGAGATGATAAGTGTACCAAGTCAGAGTTACTGTTGAATCGGTCCGAGCAAAGATATTTTTCACCTTGAAGGAAGACAAAAAACACCTCCAAAACATAACATAGTGTTTTTGACTGCAGAACACAGCTCCAGTTGAGGCAGGGACACATTTTTGTTGGTGCTACCTTTGACCAACCCATCATCAAGTGTACTCGAATAGGACCTTTGCTCGATATCTCATGAAGATACACCACAGTGGCATATCCCAATTCTGAGCTGTCTGCAAAGCCTTGAAATTCTGACACTGAGTCTGGGGTGGACACAAGGAGATGTAACCCCTTTTAGCCAGTTCTTCCTTGAATAGTGCTCATTTCTTCTCTAGCTTGTCAGGCAGTTCTGTACCACAATCTATACTTTCAAGCCACAATTCCTGAATCATGGTCTTTGCCAATGGCAACAGTAGTGACAATCAACCAACAGATTAAATATTCTGAACACAATTGACAGAATTTCTTACTTAGTGCACTGGCTGCTTGAAGAGTGTACATAATATGAAAATGTATCTAGTTTAGGCTTTCATTGAAGACCAAGTAATTTCGGATTAGTATCCCTTTCATCGTCAAAAAAGGTGAGCAATGGGCTGCTGAAGTTGAGATGATGATAGAGTTGCTAATAATTCTGGGCTGTAATAAGCAAATTTCCTAAGATTAAAACCACAGACATTGAGCATATCTACAAGTTCTTGTTGGAGTTGCAAGGCTTCCTCCAGCGATGCTGCCCCAGTTACATCATCCTCGTAAGTGTCCAAGACCAGATCCTTTGCAGCACAAAGATAGCTGCTCATCTTGTCCTCAGCAAATTGGTGAAGAGTTCAAATGGCTAGAAAAGGTACTGCAGACACACCTAAGGTTACTGTCTACAGGTGATATTGGTTGATAGTGTCAGCCTTGTTGAACTGCCACAGAATCCTACATTTATGGTAGGCCTACTACTTTGCATCCAGAAGCACTTGACTGTACATTTGCTGAATGTCAGCCGCAAATGCAACTTTGTGCAAGCATAAGCAAAGAATGAGGTCCTTTGTCACACATTAATTTCTTCCCTGATAATAGATCATTTAGAGACATTCCTACTGTGGGGCTTGCTGAGGCATCAAAAACAACAGCTTAGCTGTTGTATTGTCAGGCTTCAGTATGCAGTGATGAGGTATATAATAATGCTGATTTTGCCCCAAGTTAAGAATTGGGTACCTCTTCCATGTTGCCTTCTGAAAGATAGTCTTGCGTAAAGTAGCGTCTTAAGCGCTGACTGGTGAAAGGATTTTTGTTCCAGGCATTTAAATTGTCAGAGAGATCGTGACCTTGATTCTCTCATTTCTGGAGATAGTGTCTTGAAGGGTAAAGGCACTGTATAACAGTCATCTGACCCTCGTTTGTGGATTCTCTGAAATATTTCCTTACACTGCACTTAATCAAAAGTATCAGGAACTACAAGTGGAACTTTTTGTACATTCCTAGATTTTTTAAGGCACCTTAAAGAAGCATGATCACAGCATGAAAACCAGCNTAATCAAAAGTATCAGGAACTACAAGTGGAACTTTTTGTACTTTCCTAGATTTTTTAAGGCACCTTAAAGAAGCATGATCACAGAATGAAAACCAGCAGATAAAGGGGAAGTTGGATATGCTAATATTGATTATATTTTTCATAGCCAGCCATCCAAATACATTTCAGTGCCAGATGGGAGCNTGCTAATATTGATTATATTTTTCATAGCCAGCCATCCAAATACATTTCAGTGCCAGATGGGAGCCAAGATCTTCTTTGATGTGACCACCAGTCAACAGTAATGGAAATGGTTCTGCTCCCACAAGCAAGTCGACTGGGCGAAGTGTTCCAAAATGAGGGTCTCCCATTTTCAAGTTGGACAGGTGTTCCCAGTGACCAACAGCAATATTAGTGTTNGGAGGGATGTTCTCCTGGTGCGGGGAATGGGGGAGGACCAGTGCGCAACACTCCCCTCCTCAGGACTGTTCGTCCTAAACAGATGCACCAACTTCTGGACCTTCATAGAGTGCCAGTCGGTCAATGTGGACAACCTTAGGCTTTGTCCGAGCCCTGTCAACAAATCCGGTAGACCACATCATTGATCTGCTTCAGGATCCTGAATGAGCCTTCCCAACATTTCTGTAGCTTTGGGAAATATCCCTTCCGTCTTTGCTTTGAGGGTTGTACAGCCCCACCAGCTGTCATCCTTGAGAATATACTTCAGGCTATATTGTGTTGTGTTGTGNTTTGAGGGTTGTACAGCCCCACCAGCTGTCATCCTTGAGAATATACTTCAGGCTATATTGTGTTGTGTTGTGTTGTGTTGTGTTGTCATACTGTCACTATTTACTTTAAGATGTGGCCAGGCATCATGGATGTTGACTAACCTCTAATGTAGTTTACTGGCATATTCTGGGGTGTCTGCTGTTGCTTCCTCTACTGGATGTTCGAACCGCATATCACCAGGAAGGCGTAGCTCTCTCCTATAAAGCAGATGTATGCTCAAAATTTTTGTGGTATTCCAGCATGAGCCATTGTTGTGAATAATGCCAGCCTTTAGAAATAGTTTGGCCTGAGTTATTCATGCTAGAGGAAGGATACCCATACTAGGCATCATGGGACTAGGCCTGCAGTAAAAACAGATGACTCGCTGGTACAGCTGTTATCTGATGACATCCCTGCCATTGATCAGCTAAAATGCCCTGTTGTGTTGAAAAATCAAGAGCAGAAGCTGATAACTAGGGTGCAGCTAATCCTGGTGAAGCTGATAGATGATTAGTTCTGTCAGACAATACTTCCTGGGGAGCAGGATGGGATGTGTCTGACAGTATGGCAAGGCTGAGGCTTGGAGCCTCCCACTCACCCTGAGAACTCTTTGAGATTCAACAAATGGGTTCAACCTTTTGTGGAAAGGTGGGAATTGAGCCCTTTTTAATAGCTGAAATCTCAGGAGCAAACTCCATGGATTGAGTCCTCATCACCCATACCAGGAGTGCTGCTTGATGCTCACTTGCCTGAAGTGCTCAATCAGTTTTCTGTGTCCCACGATGTACAGCCCTGATTAAACACAAACATTAAGCAGTTATCCATTTGATTTTTGTTAGGCAGGAGAAGCGATAGTGCAGTGAAAGATCTTCCTTTGTAACTGTTTATGCAAAGAGTCCAGAATTTTGACTCCACTGTTTTACAACTATATCAGCATCTACTGTAGGAGTATTCCTCCTCTGAATGGGCCATGCTGACTAATCCTCATGGAGCCACTGTAGTCCTGCCCACCACAATGGGTGGTTAACAAATTGATAAGGCAGGAGACCTCAGGAGGCACAGTCGGCAGGATTATCATCAGAAGGCACATGGCACCACCATTCAGGTAAAGTTTTTGTTTGGATTTCTCTTAATCAAGTTGTTAAAAATGTCTGCCACATATGAGATGATAAGTGTACCCAAGTCAGAGTTACTGTTGAATCGGTCCGAGCAAAGATATTTTTCACCTTGAAGGAAGACAAAAACACCTCCAAAACATAACATAGTGTTTTTGACTGCTGAACACAGCTCCAGTTGAGGCAGGGACACATTTTTGTTGGTGCTACCTTTGACCAACCCATCATCAAGTGTACTCGAATAGGACCTTTGCTCGATATCTCATGAAGATACACCACAGTGGCATATCCCAATTCTAAGCTGTCTGCAAAGCCTTGAAATTCTGACCCTGAGTCTGGGGTGGACACAAGGAGATGTAACCCCTTTTAGCCAGTTCTTCCTTGAATAGTGCTCACTTCTTCTCTAGCTTGTCAGGCAGTTCTGTATCACAATCTATACTTTCAAGCCACAATTCCTGAATCATGGTCTTTGCCAATGGCAACAGTAGTGACAATCAACCAACAGATTAAATATTCTGAACACAATTGATAGAATTTCTTACTTAGTGCACTAGCTGCTTGAAGAGTGTACATAATATGAAAATGTATCTAGTTTAGGTTTTCATTGAAGACCAAGTAATTTCGGATTAGTATCCCCTTCATCGTTAAAAAAGGTGAGCAATGGGCTGCTGAAGTTGAGATGATGATAGAGTTGCTAATAATTCTGGGCTGTAATAAGCAAATTTCCTAAGATTAAAACCACAGACATTGAGCATATCTACAAGTTCTTGTTGGAGTTGCAAGGCTTCCTCCAGCGATGCTGCCCCAGTTACATCATCCTCGTAAGTGTCCAAGACCAGATCCTTTGCAGCACAAAGATAGCTGCTCATCTTGTCCTCAGCAAATTGGTGAAGAGTTCAAATGGCTAGAAAAGGTACTGCAGACACACCTAAGGTTACTGTCTACAGGTGATATTGGTTGATAGTGTCAGCCTTGTTGAACTGCCACAGAATCCTACATTTATGGTAGGCCTACTACTTTGCATCCAGAAGCACTTGACTGTACATTTGCTGAATGTCAGCCGCAAATGCAACTTTGTGCAAGCATAAGCAAAGAATGAGGTCCTTTGTCACACATTAATTTCTTCCCTGATCATTTAGAGACATTTCTACTGTGAGGCTTGCTGAGGCATCAAAAACAACAGCTTAGCTGTTATATTGTCAGGCTTGAGTATGCAGTGATGAGGTATATAATAATGCTGATTTTGCCCCAAGTTAAGAATTGGGTACCTCCTCCATGTTGCCTTCTGAAAGATAGTCTTGCGTAAACTAGCGTCTTAAGCTCTGACTGGTGAAAGGAATTTTGTTCCAGGCATTTAAATTGTCTGAGAGATTGTGACCTTGATTCTCTCAGTTCTGGAGATAGTATCTTGAAGGGTAAAGGCACTGTATAACAGTCATCTGACCCTCGTTTGTGGATTCTCTGAAATATTTCCTTACACTGCACTTAATCAAAAGTATCAGGAACTACAAGTGGAACTTTTTGTACTTTCCTAGATTTTTTAAGGCACCTTAAAGAAGCATGATCACAGAATGAAAACCAGCTGATAAAGGGGAAGTTGGATATGCTAATATTGATTATATTTTTCATAGCCAGCCATCCAAATACATTTCAGTGCCAGATGGGAGCCAAGATCTTCTTCGATGTGACCACCAGTCAACAGTAATGGAAATGGTTCTGCTCCCACAAGCAAGTCGACTGGGCAAAGTGTTCCAAAATGAGGGTCTCCCATTTTCAAGTTGGACAGGTGTTCCCAGTGACCAACAGCAATATTAGTGTTTGACAGCATGTCACCTATCTTATTGAGAACCAAAGTGTCAATAGTAAATAATTGACTGAATCTGACACATGGAAATTCCCTTCACCGAGGGGACAGACACCCCAGAGAGTCCCTGCACACAACGGGAACACTTGTGCCGAGACACACCTAGCTTCGGAAGGCAACTGTAAGTTATAAAGGTGACCTGACTACCCAAGTCTAGCAGAGCTCAACAAATCTGAATGGTCTCACCTGCATATCTCAAGCCAGCATTTGCAGTTGTCAACAAAACAAATGATGTTACTCGGGTGCTCGTCAGAGTTGTGGGTGTGTGTTTTGGCCACTGACCTTATCATAGTTTGTAACTTGCTCACTGGAAGGTGTACTATCTGTACCTGATTCTTGCAGCATAGGTGCAGAGTTTTCAAAGGGATGGCGTGCTCCACAAGTCTTGCAGTTGCTCTTTGAATGGCAACCCTTGGCCTGATGGAAATGTCCAAACAGTTAATGCATAACTTCCATCTCTTAGTTAATTCAGATTGCTGTTTCGACAACATTTGTGTGAACTATGGACATTGTGACAGGTCATGGTGGTCTTGACATATAACACACTGAAACACAGTCTCATGTGTGTGTCCCATGAATGTGTCAATTGTGAATACAGTCCTGATGATTTTCCACTGGATGATTGGTTATGTCTGTAAGCTACCCAAGGATTTTGTTCATCCTTTAATCCCTGTAACATTCACCACCATCCTTCTAAGAAGGCTATAAACTTATCTAACGTTTGTCTGTCAGGGATTTGTGATGGTCAACTCCCACTCTCTCTGAAGACTCATGTTCAGTTTTCTTTCCAGCAGATAGATTAACAAAGCATCCTAAGTGCTCACTCGCATTCCGAAGACCTTGATTTCATCTACATTTTCTTGGATATTATCTGAACCAGGGTTGAGGAAGTTGCTGTAACAGTGGTGCATTCGCCGATGCTTAGATGTGGNTTTTCTTGGATATTATCTGAACCAGGGTTGAGGAAGTTGCTGTAACAGTGGTGCATTCGCCGATGCTTAGATGTGGGGATTGACCACCAACCTCTTATTGTTGTAACGTCTTTGAAGCAGCTTCCTGGCAATTCAAAATTTTCTTCAGTAAGAGAGAGAGACTATACTCTGCAAGGATGATTTTAAATAGGAGAGCCACTCCAAATTGCTTAAGTAACCCTGTTTACCTACCAATGCCTCAAAATAGGTGTAAAAATTTTTCTGGGATTTTTACCCTCGTCAAAGGTTAGCAGTTTTATAGTTGGCAATGTCACCTTTGTGGCTTGAGAGAAGGGCCCTAATGCACTATGTTCACTGGACAAGGGTGGTTTTGCAACAGAGTCGGCAATAGATAATATTTTATAGTACAGATCATCAAAAGCATTCATCCTCTTATTCTGCTCGTCTTCATCAAAGTATTTGAACTCCCTGGAGTTGGCGGCGATGAGCAAGTGGTCTTTATCAAACCCCTTCAGTATTTGATCCAAGCTCTGCAGGTAGTTTCTATTAGACGATGTTGACTTGGATCAGCCACTGCTTTGTCTGCTAGGGTTGATGCTCTTTGCAAACGATTCTCTATCTGACATAGTCTCAAACAAGCTGTAGCAACGGCTGCAGTTAAAAGCACCATCATGTCTTGACAACCCTCTGTGGTATCCGGGAAATCCCAGTTCTCACAAACCAACGTGGCCAGTTCACCATTCTCTGTCTATGTGCCCATTGCTCCCTTGCATTTGTACTTATTACGAAACAGCTGCCAAACTGATCATGAAACTAATTTCATCACTTGGGTCAATCAAGTGGTAAAAGAAAAATTTTAATGTTCATCTTTCTTCTCAGGAATCATTTAGATGGTTTCAATTAGCGAAGAAAACTTAGGTAAATCATTTGATCATACCCTTGAGTACAGACTTATACTCTGAAAGTTTCACTGCCATGGAGTCCCAAGCATCCATCAGTGTAATCTTGCTGTCTTGAAAATTTACACTAAAATGATTAAACTGGCGCTTTTGGGCCTCTTCAATAGACTGCACACATTTAAGAAACTGGTGATGGCTCTCTTCCATTGCCCCCTGTCTTATGATGGGGGCAGTCTTATGAAAGATTTAAATAAATTTAACAGGAAAAAATTCTACATGAACTGACCACAATCATGTCTAGAGAGAACGTCCTTGGGCTTGCCAATGTGCAACCCTTTCCTGCTTAATAAAATAAAGGATTAAAAAGTTTCCTGGTAAGGAAATCTTATCTACAAGAAGTTAACATTAGTGACATCCTAGGAAATAACTTATCAGTATACGATGATATGGTTTGACAAGGAGAAATCACATAAAATAAGATTCAGTAATTTTATAAATCTGTAACTTTAAAATGTTAAATTAATTAAAATTCAGAAAATTAGTGACAGATAATCAAAATAAAATCATGATAAAATTTCTACGATCGTTCTGCATTTAAACAAACAAGAGAATATTAAACTGGCATATGTATACATTGAAATTAACTCATAATATTTACCAGTATAAATGTCAGTGTGAAAAGTAAACAAATGGTAATTTTTGTATATCCTTTTATTANCATAATATTTACCAGTATAAATGTCAGTGTGAAAAGTAAACAAATGGTAATTTTTGTATATCCTTTTATTATTATTTAAAAACTAATGGTAGAGAAATAAAAAAATTTTTTTTTTTAATGTTTTACATAAAAATGATTTTGCTTCACAGATGTTGCCTTTCCTGGAGCACACCATGCATCCTGATATCTGTGCAGCATTTATCCATTCGAGAAAATGAACACTTGTTTTTCAACTTTAACTTGATATGTGTACTAAGTTTGTAACTCCTTTGCCATTAAGAAACATAAATACTACATCAATAGTTAACCCTTTCTGACATCTGGAAGATTTTTGGGGCAACTANACTTCTCAGTATACGATGATATGGTTTGACAAGGAGAAATCACATAAAATAAGATTCAGTAATTTTATAAATCTGTGACTTTAAAATGTCAAATTAATTAAAATTCAGAAAATTAGTGACAGATAATCAAAATAGAATCATGATAAAATTTCTACGATCGTTCTGAATTTAAACAAACAAGAGAATATTAAACTGGTATATTTATACATTGAAATGAACTCATAATATTTACCAGTATAAATGTCAGTGTGAAAAGTAAACAAATGGTAATTTTTGTATATCCTTTTATTATTATTAATATTATTATTTAAAAACTGATGGTAGAGAAATTAAAATTTTTTTTTTTTTAATGTTTTACATAAAAATGATTTTGCTTCACAGATGTTGCCTTTCCTGGAGCACACCATGCATCCTGATATCTTTGCAGCATTTATCCATTCAAGAAAATGAACACTTGTTTTTCAACTTTAACTTGATATCTGTACTAAGTTTGTAACTCTTTTGCCATTAAGAAACATAAATACTACATCAATAGTTAACCCTTTCTGACATCTGGAAGATTTTTGGGGCAACTATCTACTTGGTCATCAGTAACTCTTAATAATTCCATTTCCACATGTGATCAGTAACAAGAGGTCATAAATCTGGGTTTTAGTCATGCTACCTACAAGTAAACTAGTGACCCTCGTAGTCCTGTCTTCTTGGGCAGGCACTTAAACTGACCTTGATCTTAATATGTAAGACCTCCTATTATCCCTGTGTTCTTTGTGATAATGACCATAATAAATGTCGCGTGGTAGAAAATTAAGAGTGGGTTTTTCTTTTCTTTCGGACATGTTTTGGAAATTTTGATTTATGCTTGACTCTGAGGCCACGAAACTCAGGAAAATCATAATTGGCAGCCATCACCGTGTTGGGCTATGCTGACATTTCTCAGAAGTGCTCTGACTGCTGCAGGGTCAGTGGTCTGCTTTTGGCAAATGTGCAGTTTTCGCTGGGTGATTGGCGGCCGTTTGTTGCGAAACTGGAAGCTGGCCATGTCCAAGGTCACCAACAGAGGTTTCGCACATCTCTGCAGTCGTATGCGCAGGTGCAGTGTAACACAGTTTTTGGGTAGGGGAGTGTTGCCTCAAACAGAGAGGGCAGAATCGCCAAGTAGTTGAGTCTTAAGTAGAAGTTATTTGATGGCTAAGTTAATTGTGCATTTTATGTACTCGTCAAACCAGTTACTCTAGCGTAATTGAGTTGAAATTTAAAATATGAAAAGCAACTGTGTATTCTGCCAGTTGATTAATTAGAATTTTGTAAGCTAAATTAATCTAGTCATCAGCTTTACGTTGTCATTAATGTTTCTGTTGTCCTACATTCTATATTGCAAGTCACTAAAAATAAAACCTCTGTAATTTTTAAAAAAATTTTGTGCTTGATATTTTAATTTTTTCTGTTATTTAATAGAATTTCTCCAATTTAGAAGATAAGAGAGTAGTATTGGTAATATGCTTAAATTTTTTTTGCAACAGTAGAAGATGTTTAAATTGTCCTGTAGAGCTACAGCTAATTTCATGATCACCAAGAGCAAACCTCTTGCATTTGAGTGCTAATTTTNTTTAAATTGTCCTGTAGAGCTACAGCTAATTTCATGATCACCAAGAGCAAACCTCTTGCATTTGAGTGCTAATTTTAATTTTTATGCCAAGAAATTTGTGTGTGAAGATTTTTTAAAGCCTGCCAAATCTGGCCATGCCCCACAGCTATACAAAAGTCACCAGCTACATGATTTTTGTAATTTTTCTTCTGAATTTTTAATTAATGATGATGGTGATGGTAGTAATAGTTATAATAATAAAAATTATTATTATAAATATAAATAAATTAATAACAAATAAGGGTTTGTACTGAGATAATACTTTATCTGTTAAGTATTATAATATATAAATTATTAACTCAGTACAATCCTTATTTGTTATAAATTTTTTATTTTGTGTTAAATTGAATATTTGCTGTGTGTATATTCAAGTTAAAAATTTATTTAGATTTCTTTATGTGAGTTGAATTCTGTTGTATGTTTGTGTAACTTGTGTTGATGTGTTAATTGTGTTTATTCTGTTAGTTTTATATAAGTTCTTCTATGTTTGTAAGTTTTTGTATTCAATTTGTTTATTTGTGAATTTTTCAATTTCTGTTTTTTGTAGGTATATATGTATGTACCTCCCTGTTAATAGTTTCTACTGTTGGGTTGTTATTATTATTATTATGATTATTTTTGAAGTTATACTTCTTTTGGCGCATTAAGGGTAAAATTTTAGTGTGCAACAGAAGTTGCGCATGCACAGTGTAACGAAATTCGACAGTATGAAGTTGGCTGTCAAAGAAAATTAAATGTGCATATTTGTTATACCAAGTTTACTCGTCATAGCACGTGGTTATATTTAAAACAGACAGAAAATCAGTTCATGTAATAAGCAAATTGAAAAACATTTCNACTCGTCATAGCACGTGGTTATATTTAAAACAGACAGAAAATCAGTTCATGTAATAAGCAAATTGAAAAACATTTCTTTTATATTAGTAATTCATTGTGAATATATATATCTTATTTAATACAAACGAAGCTGTAACAAGATATAACAATAGNATATTAGTAATTCATTGTGAATATATATATCTTATTTAATACAAACGAAGCTGTAACAAGATATAACAATAGAATTTTAAGTCTTGCACAGTAAAAAACAATTGCAATAGCAAAAGATGTATTCATTGGTTTTACTTTGGCAGAACAAACTACTTCTGCCTGCAAAAACTGCACAAAATGTCACTAATTGATACTGGAGGATTGCCTTACAAAACTGTATTTGTGGTGGATGTCTTCTATATGATAACAGTGAACATAGATGTGTCAGATGGCTTAGTGAATGGTGCTGTTGGGAAATTAGTTCATATTAAATATAATGAAGAAGAAGTGAATGTTGTGTGTCTTGAGTTTCCGGACTCACCAAAGATTGGCCAAAAAATTAGAAAAAAAGTTGCTGGACATGTAGCTGCTAAACAGATTAGTAAAACAGCTGTACCTATCGGAAGAAGATCTTAGACTATTATTCCTCTTAACAACAACAAAACTATTAATGTTAAGCGTTCACATTTACCTTTAGTTTGCGCTTGTACAATGACTATTCATAAATCTCAAGGGAGCACATACGCCGAAATTGTTTATGAATACGATAAAAAACATCCATTATCATTAGTTTATGTCGCTTTGAAACGGGAAACAAATCTTCAAGGTTTGTACATTACTACAAAGACAATGACAAGACCTTTTATCATGGCCGAAGAGCATCAGCTACTGTAGTTAGTTTACAAGACAAATTTTGGAGACTCTCGAATAATTGTTTAATGACTATTAGTAAAGATGTTCTACATTTTGTCAACCAAAGGAAAGGATTGACAACGTATATATTTTCAATTGTCAAAGTCTTCGGGCTCACTACATTGATCTAACCGATTCAATTATACAAAACTCACAAGTTTTAATGTTAAATGAAACTACCAAATTTCAATTGTATAATTCAATATAAGCCATCAAATGTTTGAGCTGGAAGAGTTGCTATATATCATAGTGTGAACGACACTACTAACAGTGTTACTCTGTGATATGACTGTGAAACAGTCTGAATTTGTAAGTTCAGCGATGTCATCAGTGGAAGAATTTTGTGTAGCTGAGTGTAAAATGGAAGATATTAAAAATATTGCTTTAATAGGAATTTACATTTCTCCAAATCAAAAAATAGACAATATTATTAATTTTTTAAAACGGACGCTATTTCCGTATACAACAGTTGGAGGGACATATATGGGTAGAGGTGAGGATAAGTTACCAATGATTTTAAGTGGACACTTTAACGTCAATTTCAGCTTAGAAAATTCTGGTCCACTTATCAACTATTTGCATGAGGATTTATATCTATCCATAAATAATGACCCTACATTTTCTACAACACGACACGGCACCACCATTGTTGCTGTATTTACGCAATATTTGCATAACTTTTCTACAAGACTATTTGTATCATATTTCAGTTATCACAAACCGCTTGTAACTCACATGCCCATTCAATTACCATCAGAAGAACCAAAGGAAATATATTAATTTAATTTAATTATATTTGACTTAGTTTTATATGACAATAAATATTTTAATGTTTTTTAAACTGTATAAAAATAAACATTATATTCATTTTATTATGTTTTTAATCAAACCTTTATTAATTGTATTTAATGTCTTTCTTTGGTCATTTTATCGTTTTCGTACTTACATAAATTATTTGCATACGTAATAAAATTTTATATTAGTCACGCCAAAGAAGTATAACTTCTAATCCGCGTACATAAGTATACACACCCATTATTATTTTTATGTTACATTACCTTGTAAGTGAATGTTAAGATACCATGAGACAAGTTTAAATTATTCAAAATTTCCTATTTAAAAACATGATTTGCATTAGTTGATTTCACGTGTTCTAAATTGTATAATTTCAGCAAGAGTTATAAGATATGTATTCCCAAATACCTCTAAATATTAATAATGTAAAAAATTACCTCCGTGGGACTGCACGTATTTTATGCCTAATGTAAACCCCAACTAGAGCACTTGTAATGTTGACAACAAATTAGGAAAATTAATGCTATGTGTTGACTTAAATTGATGAGTATTGAAATGGGTTTCTACTAATTTCATATGCATTGTAGTAATAATTGACATAACAGTTTCATTATCATCTGGAGGTCACGGTGGTGTAGTGCTTAAACTACTCATCTTCCACCTAGGTGAACCGGGTTCGATTCCCGTTGAGGTGGTACTCGGATTTTCGCATGTGGGAATTGTGCCGGACGATGCCGCTGGTCGGCTGGTTTTCTCTGGGATCTCCTGTTTCCCTCGCCCTTTCATTTCAATGCTGTTCCATGCTCACCTCAATCACCCCTACGGTTCTGAAGACCTCACTGTTAAGAGTTGCCCAAATCTCTTCACTCATTCATTATTATTATCTGATTGATGCATGAATGCCACTGTAATCTTAATTTTTGTATGTTGTGGGCTGAAAGTAGGAAAAAAAAGTAGGGCCTTCAATTAGTTGGAAACCAGCAATGCAAATTTTTTACTTGTAACAAATTATCTAGCACCCTAGCAAATAACAGTGGCTTCAATTGTCATGAGGGACTTTATGTTGTATACTTGATTTTTCCAGTTCTCCCAGTGTATTACATGGGCTCATTGTTTGATTGAAGTCCACAGAAAAAGGGGAAATAAAAGTGTGGTTTAGTTACCAAAGGAGCCTGCTTACTAACATTGATATCAGCAGGGAGTAGAAGTAACATGTTACAAATTATGTTGTTACTTGTAACAACTACTTTTTTCAGTAATGAATATGGTAATGTCATTATGTTAAGGTTTCAGTAATGTTAACTGTAATTGAATTACATGTTAGCTCTCAAAATCATACTAATATTATAAATGCGAAAGTCTGTGTGTATGTTTGTTACCACTCAGCTCCATAACGGCTGAACGGATTTTGATGAAATTTTGTGTGTAGGTACTTTAGGTCCTGGAATAGGACGTATGGTACTTTTTATGCCGGAAAATTGTACAGGTCCTGTGGAATAACAACAAAACGAAATTCTGCAATGGCTGGGAACGTGACTGAAATATTTTTTTCCTCTGGTGTCAGAGCTTATCAGGCCACCCAAGGACCTCTGAAATGGCTTAACGACTGTTATCAATCGATAACAACCGGGACAGAATATTTAACGTGCCCTCTGAAGTCCGGAAGCGCTCAGATATTATACCACTAAATGGTCACCCATCCAAATGTGTGCCGCTGAGAACGTTGCTTAACTTTGGTGATCGAGTAAGATCCCTCAGCCAAGTGCAAAAAGTAGTACCTACGTACACTTATTTCTAAAGCTGCAATTTGATGAAACTCATGTTTTGATATTCATACATCAATGTTGGAAAGCGGAAATGTGGTAACTACGCGATAGTTGCACAGATACACTCGAAAAATAATACCCTACTTCTTGGCTATCGGGTAAAAAATATTTCCTTCCCTTTAGGTTGCCGTAATCAGTTAAAACCTAGGCCAACATAGTATAATTTTATAATTCTATTTTCACATAAATGAATTGTCTTTTCCCAATTTATTTANGTATAATTTTATAATTCTATTTTCACATAAATGAATTGTCTTTTCCCAATTTATTTATTAGTGTATCACTGTAAAACTCAATTGTACCCAGGCAAAGCCAGGCCGGTTTGCTAGTAACTATATAAGATATGTTGTTAGTTTTCACATTACTCTTTTAACTTTTGAATTTTGGTATTTTAGGTTTGTTTCAATTCTCTTTACCCGAAAATTATACATAAAGTAATAAATACAGAGATGTATAACTTCAGATGTGTCTATTATTATAATCCACCACAAGTAGCTTTGTTCTAGTGTG
>NQII01000983.1:592428-612326 GCA_002778355.1 Clitarchus hookeri | reverse complement strand
GGGTGTCACAATATCCTGTCCACGTATTTCTCTGTGCTTTGTTGTACATCAGCAGGGCTGTCGGGATTTTCAAAATGATTTTCATCTTTACTCACTCTTACACCAGATAATACAAGATATTTATACATGGGATGATGGTTTTGTTTACGGCATGTTACCACACACTGGCTGTCATGAATGTGCACCATGTGAGAGAGACTATATTAGGAGTATTTAAGTGGAATACACTTAACTTGGATAAAACAGAATTAAAATGTGGAAGGGGATTAGTTCACAATTTGGTATTCTGAGTTGACTGCTTTTGAGCATTATGGAAGATTTTCCATAAACATTCAGCAACAGAGATTCCATAATTTCTTAATGCAGGTAATGTAATCTGTGTTCACATACTTCTAATGATTTTCAGACAAACATTAAATCAGTAAATAATAAAACTGGTAAATAATACTATATTAATTATTTCACTTAAAAAAAATATCTATCATTTTTGGCTTCATAAAAATTGTTTGTGACAACTACATGGAATAGGTCCATTTCATTTTCAACATTACAATGCACCAATCCATGAAGCAAAGTCTATAACAGAGCAGTTCTGAAGATATGAGACTCGATGAACTTGAATAACTGGCCCGAAGTTCTGAGCTCATCTATTGTCAAAAAGCTTTGTTTAAATATCTATAAATTGCTTGAGATGGGCACACAGTTCATCCCACCTGTTGATGTTGCTGTCATTCCACTGCACTATGGTCACCTATATCAGCTGGATGTTATCCCACCAGTGTCAGTATCTGTGTGAGGGAGATGCAAAATGAAAGGTAAGTAGATAAGAAATAAGGCCTCTACCGATTGATCAGGATCTGCTGGCTAAGTGTCCTTGTGGTGGTACCTTTGGCTCTAATCCATATTTTTTAAATCTCATAGATATGAGCTATATTGTTTTGGTTAAGGTGCTATAAGTACTAAAGTATAGACATGCCTTCTTGTTTCAAAGGGCATCATACCCAGCCCTCAAAGTAGGATGTACACAAATCTGTCTCCTGTTATCTTGAAAGTGATGTACATGATACACCAAAGTAAAAATTAATTTCCCTCACTCCAATGGGTGTCACATAGTGAGTTACTTCATGACTGAACAATAAATCCATGTTCGAGCTCTCCTCATATAAAACCTCTATATGGACTGTTTGCACTGAAATTAACCAAATTCAATTTTTAGGTTGCCCAATTGTAGGATGCCTACTCCAAAACTAAATTGATTTGCAATACTGATCAGACAAAGAACATTTACATATTCCACTCTAGCAGCAATCCAAAAACTGGTCACATATTGTTTCCTGATCTGTTTCTGATCACACTTTCCCATATGGATAAGAATGAGAAAACAGCCAAGTTCAGTTTTTGGGTTTGCAGTGGCAGGACACATGGTCACATACCCACTGCCTGCAAAACCCATGTACATTGTCATGTCACAATAAGGAGCCCCATGGCATAACCGAGGCGCTAAACAGGTGGTTAGCTGGCGATGTCTTGCATCATCAATCTTCTTTCTCCATAGGGCATTTGGTGCACCTGGGGATTCATTCTATAGCTACCAAAATAATAAACAGAAAGATGTAACAGACTTTCTATTATTAACATTATTTGGCATGTCCACTTTGGCACAGCCTACACGTCTCCTAGCGCTAAATCTTAAATCTAAGGTGCCCCTAACAAAGGTAGCTGTATGTTAACAAAGGTAACTATTATACATGGACACTTTACAGAAAATATAATTACCAATGCAGTTCCAGCCTTGAAGTCACTGTACTATGCACTTTATATCTCTTACATACATCTGTCCTTTTCTCACAGCGACATCAGAAATAGGAAGTGGGAGGTGAGAGGGCGATGTTAGAAACAATGTTTGTCAGTATTGACAGGTGCAATGATGTGGAATGTCAAGTTGCCCTTTACGCCATTCTAAGTGCAGGTACAATAATTTGCATTTAATTATTTTATTGTTGCATGAATTTAACAAAAGTTCTAGATATTACTTCAATGTCACTCAAATGCTAAACAGAAGAATGACAATTGTGATTATGATGATGATGATGGTAATAATAACAATAATAATAATAAGCAAACATTACAATACTGAGTGAATATAAATTAAACACTTACCAGATCTGCACATGCAGTATGTTCTAGCTCTTCCGCAATCTCTAATGGTGTTTTATCATGTGTGTTGCGCAATGTGACATCAGCTCCACTTCGCAATAACAACTTCATACATTCAGGCTTGTCGTGTATAGCACAAAGATGAAGTGCAGTATTGCAACAAGAATTAGGTGCAGTACATGCAGCCAAAGTTGCTTTATTTAATGAATGTGTTGGCATGTTTTGGACTAGAAAATCTACTAAATGCAATGAGTTGCCCATTTCTCGAATAACTGCTAAATGTAAAGCAGTCTCACCAATATCCTATAACAAATTTTAAAAAAAAAGAAAAAACAAAGTGCTAATAAGAAAGTAAAGATATTTCTCAATTACATAAAAATACTCTTTTTACAGTTTGATAACTATAAAACTATGAAGAAGTCTTCAAAAGTTAATACACAAATGATCATGAATTGGTAAAGATGATCAATCAATTTTGTAAAGATAGATAACAGTAAATATAAAGATAAACGATAAATAAATAAGTAAAAATATATGTTATGCTTATTCAATAAAAATACATCAGCTACATGAATACATAAATATTTATTTGCTATAATGGTTGTGGTATAATGGTAAATTTATTTTAAATTTGTCTTAATATATTTCTCAAAAGTATATAACTTTATTTGTTAACTAGTTGTGCCAACAGCTCCACTCGCGTGGACTACAGAATTATTGTTTAGGTTTTTTTTTTTTTAAAGAGTTGAATTTTACTTAGTGTTAATTATAAAATAAATAATCATTAGACAAATATTTTAAATTTAAACATACTTTTATTTTTTACATTTTAATACTTTGCATGAAGTCATTTGTTAATTTTTTCTTTTTCTAATCTAAAGACACATATTTTATCGCAGGGCCTCTTTGTGACATTGTACTTTTGTCCCACACTAACAACTTACATTGACACAGCATTGTACCCCAAGCGCTATTTTTACAAAAAAAAAATTTCCTGAGGGAATGAGATATTTTTTCAGGATGAAAAGTAGCCTATGTCACTTCCCGGCCCTCCAACTATTTCTGTACAAAAAATCACATCGATCTGTTGCTGAAAACTTCCTTCCTAGGAAAAAAATTGTCTCCAACTTGAGAAAAAATTCCAATATCTGTTTTCAAAGCCAAAAAAAGTTATGTGGGGGACTAAATAAAAATTGAGTTTTTCATGAAAGACAATCTTGATGAATAGCTATAGGGCACAAGTTGTCCCATTCAGTTATTTTCACCCTTGTAAGTACACCAACTTTTGAAAAAAAAAAAAAAAATTATTAAATTTAATTTGTTGTGCATTATACACTGAAGAGCCAAAAAATCAGAGTAACGTGATGCGGTCGGCAGCTAGATTGGTTACTGCTGCTACAATGGCAGGTTATCAAGATTTAAGTGAGTTTGAACGTGGTGTTATAGTCGGCGCACGAGAGACAGGATATAGCATCTCCAAGGTAGTGATAATATTTGGATGTTTGCATGCGACCATTTCACGAGTGTACCGTGAATATCGGGAATCCGGTAAAGCATCACATCTTCGACATCGCTGCGGCCGGAAAAATATTGTGAAAGAACGGGACAAACGACGACTGACGAGAATCATTAAACGTGACAAGACGTGCAACCCTTTTTCAAATTGGTGCAGATTGGATTTGTGGACTGCCCTGCAGGATTCATGAATTGCCTCCTGCATACCTTCAGACATTAGTCAAGNGGGGGGGGGGGTACACAATATTAGGCAGGTGTACCAGTTTTTCTGGCTCTTCAGTGTATAATTCCACTTCATTCTGAATGTCATTAACATTAGAGTGACAAGGGGTACTAAGTGTTAACACACTGTTTGGGCAGTGCAATGTATATAAAATTGAAAAATTCACAATTTCTCAACTACAAAAATAAATAAACATTTATCTCCTGTAGTGTAATTTGAAAACTATAGACAGTTTAACTTAAAAAAAAATCAAAGGCAAAATTCACGAGGAGATGTTTTAAGTCATGTTATTATATGTAATGGTAACCACTCCATAATGTCCGAATAGTCTGAAGATGATGAAACTGTTTCATGAGATTGAATCATGCAGGTAAGCACATGATTAGATGCATCCTGCCTGGAGCATTCTGTTTGCTGTTTTGTTAAGGATGAGTGTCATAAAGTTGTTTACTCTAGATCATCAGAATTGACATTTGGAAGTGACATAAGTGATGTAATAAAAACATTAATTAGACTTTGAACAGGTGTGGATGCAGTTGTAAATATCTGTACATACCATTACAAGAAATATGTTGACAAGTTCTTTCATATGTATGGTAATAAGGGTTGTGAACCATTTGTCATGCACAAGAAGCCTATTTTGAAGCCCTTAAGGGAAATCACTATGCATTTATCATCCAAATTGGCATTTCCAGGTTTTACAAAGAACTTAGAAATCTTCTGATTTTCTTCCTGGCACTTTGTGTTTGCAACATGCGTCGCGCTTTTAACGTGCACACTTATATCTGGTTTCCCAGCATGTGCAATGTTTATGTCGTATCGGCACATACAACAAAAGCCAAACATGTCGCCCTTGTCTGATTTTATAATACATGGAAACTCTACACGGCATGACTCCTGGAACGTCTGGTAGTAATACTGCTTTTTTCTACTCATCTTCAGTTTTACATTTTGCAGAGTCGACAATAAGTAACCTATCAAGACACTACTAAAACATGGCCGCAAGAGAAATAATACATACCACATTGTAATCACAGTCCATACATAGTTGTTACATACAGCTTTTATCGCACACAGAATTAAAATCCTTCTCACATGTTTCAACTAGACTTCAAATTGAAACAGTTCACTGTAAAATCAATGGTCACACGTATTCACATTCACAAACAAATCCGGTAGCTATCAAAACTCTACAGATGAAAAAATGCAACTCTAACAAACAATAGATATACGGAAATTGATTGTCGCCCTCTCATAATACGATCTCTTGGATGCAGGCAAAATCAATTTTGATCTATATTGTCACAACACGACGATTTCCGTGTTTTAACATAAAATAATTGCAAAACTTAATTTTTTACAGAATCAATTAAGAAAAAATCTGAAGAATGTATGTATTTCCGGAAAACAATATATGGCATTTTTTCTGGAAAAATAGGAAAGTTGAAGGTATGCAACAGTAATGGATTTTTCAGCAATGATAAATGGTCCCACAACACGGTCGTACATCAAACCGCACCAAACATTAACCTTCAGTGAATCACGCTGATATTCAATACCTTCATGTGGTGGCTCCAACCTCCAAATGAGGCAGTTATGAGGATTCACTGACCCACTCGTATGACATGTTGCTTCATCAGTAAACATAACATGTTTCATGAAATCCTCGTCTCACTCTATCTTGTTAAGCATGCAGACAGCATACTTGACTCTTACTGGTTTGTCCATAGGTTTCAGTTTGTGCAAACGCTGTAGCTTATAGGTGTACAAGCAAAGCCTTTAACAAACCACTTTGTAAATTGTCGACTTCAGAATTCCTAACTGTAAACTGTGGTGTGCTAATGACGCTTTTGGGCTACGCATACAGGATGCTCGAATTCTTTCCAAGTTACCGTCTGATGTTGGTTGTCTCCCGGGTGAATTCCCATTTAACACACTACCCGTCTCCTTAAATTGCCTTAACCAAAGGTGAAGAGTATTGTCCGTAGGCATGTTACTACCACACTTACGTCAAAATAGATTTAGTTTTAATTAACCAAATTTTGCACTGTGCCTTCTGCTCCGGCGTTGTCATCGTACCGCCGTTCACTGACTCAAGCGCTACCTTCCGCATGGTCATGCAGGCATTCCAACCATTGACACAGACATTACACAGTATACGCTAAACAAAACTTCACAATGTCCTGCGTACACTTGAAGTGGCAGAATTTGTCTACCTAACTTACTAAACTTACTATTTCAAACCCCGGAGTTCTTTTACAGACATACTGTACATTCAGTGAAGCTTCGATACATCTAGTACCTCGGGCAAGTACACTTCAATACAGCTTTTAAGGAATAATGAGATTTTATAGCTTTGAGAAATTTTATGAATTCTATAACTTTGGATTTTATTTCATCGCTTAGCTTATTGGGTCTGTTGGTGTTTTTTTCCTTGGCCATCTGCCTTAGCTTCACAAAATTATGTCAAATTTTTTTTGATAGTTTTTACATAATGTTTAGAAATACAGTATAGAGATAAAAAATGCCTTATAGCTAACACTAACATCCCATAGTGTGTCATCTACATAAGTGTGAACATGATAGCAATAAGAGGAACAATAGAAACTTGCCTCAGATTCATCCTTCTCGTTGCGCCAATGCTGAACAAGTACAACAGTCACAAGTCCACTCAAATACTGACTCTGTACATTATAGTCACCCCCTTGATTGAAAAAGGATATTATGCGCTTTCGTTCTTCAAAATAAATTATTTGGAAACACTTGAAGCGGGAACATTTACAGTCCTCTCCAGTCTCATCAGTAGAATCAAGTAATGTTTTTATAACATCACTCACCTTATCCATATTTTTTCTCTCCTTTACACTACATTGTACACAACTTCCCTGTTCACTGTTTGTGACACTAAAATCAGTTAACATCACGGTTACAAAGTTTAAAACAGCAAAATCAACAACTAACAGCACTTGATGTTATAAGGTTAGTTTGTTTATGAACTGAAATGGCGAATCACATGAAATGGCCGCATAAACAATGAGTGGAGCGGAAACGTATTCGGACCCCAATATATTTTGCTTGTCGGCGCATGTACCTTGATCACCATTAGCTGTTACCTCAAATATTCTTCCTGCATTTGCTGGTGACAATGATTTTTCTTTGCGGAACAGATTTATACGTGCATTGAGTTTGTATTAAGCTATAAGACGGCACTACAAACTCGTTTCGGAATGGAAATGGACTCTGATAATTTTCCCCCATCACCCTTCATTTGTATTTATTCTGTTCAGATTTGTTCAACTATAATGTATAATGATTTTTGTTTATCATATATTGTATATTTAACCACAAAGGAAATTTCATATACTACACCAAAGGAATAAATTATTACAATGTCCATCCTAGCTTCTGCAGTCTTCAACTTGGTGTAAGTGGCATACATTTTTTCAAGTTATATACATGCATTTTTACATGTTATATGTGAAAGTAATTAAATGTCATGTAACTTCAAAAATAATATTTGTACCTTTTAGAAACATGGGATAATCTTAATTTAATGGATGGGGAATTTGAAATGTGCTTTTTTATGAACTGTATTGGAATTTGTTTGGCACTGGAAAACTATGTGGGGGAAAAATCACTTTCAATGCAGTCATTGAATCTGGAACTTTCAAACTTTCTGCTTGGCAGAATTTGGTTGTGTCTGTAAAATTACGGTGACTTCTTGCCTTGAAGAATTTTAGAAGACAATGTGTAAACACCCATTATTTGACCGTCACCGGCCATTATTGTCTAAATGAAAAATTAGTCTCCATACAAGTTTACAAATTTTGACAGTTCTAGAAATTTAAAGCTAATTATAGGTTGGCCATTATTCATTCTGTCATGGCTAACCTTTCAAAGAAGATAGCAAATTTTTGCAAACAAACATGTGCCTCTCAGTCAAGCATGTGCCCAGGAAGTCTTACGTCTTACATTTTCTATCTGTATTTTCCAAATAAATGGCACATTGGAATGCTTTAACTTAGGTCATTCATGTTCACTCTTTCTAGATCTTCTTTCCCTTGCAATTTCAATTTTAAATTCAACAAGTGACTGGTTGTATCGACCATGAAGAACAGAACTTGTAACTACAATAAATCTGCCAAAATTGTCCTCTATTGTTCTTTTAGGCTAAAAAATTGACTTACTTAACTTTTCAATTTACAGAATCTTTCAAGAACCTTGGAACTGGATAACCAGCGCACTTCTGTATAATATGATAACCCAAAATATTCCATTTATAACTCTGTTGAAAAAAAGTAGAAAATTGTTGCTGGTTTAAACCAAAGGATATTATTAAGTAAAACATTTGTTTAATGGGTTTTATCATGTTTGCCATGTTAGTTACTTTTGAACACCTGATGTTTTACGCAATGCATGCGATGGAAATTATATCTGTCACAAGCTTCATTTACTTTACTTTGTAATCTTCCAAAAAAAAACCTGTTGTTTTGTTCAGTCATGTCTGTCGTTACACAGAACAATTCTGACAATGGTAAATTATATTTTTATAGACATACACAAACAGAATTTAAGTGTCATATGATGAAATTTCCAACAATTTTTTAAAATATTGAATTCTTTATCGTAAGAATGAATAAGCACAGCTAATGAGCTATGCCACAGATGTCTGTACTATCATCACAAGATGTGGAAAAAGCATTGAAATTGTTTTCATCTGATCACTCAAATCACAAGCCAGATCATTTACACTTTCAGCAACCATATTTCTTGACAACGAAATGCCTTGTCTTTACACTTCTGGGGGCAAACAATTTCCAAAGTTTTTACAAGACGGGGTTTCCCCAAAAATTTTTGTAAGAACTTTCAAGTTTTTCACTATTAACACTTACAATACATAGATTGCATGTACTGCAGTTTTGCTTTCTTGTGATTCTTAGGTAAACAATGTGTGTTGCTATTTTAATCTTGACTTTGAACTCTTTTAACCTGTTTGTCTCACAAATGTTAAATACTGGTCGTATTTTGATTTATGTTGCACACAGTGACGTTTTATCAGGACACTTGTTACATTATTTCATAATAAGAAAACAATTTTATTCTTCACTACACAGCTAAAATAATCAAATTCTTACTTCTTTAAGAACAATATTTACTGTCCTTCAGCACAAGCACAAGCCAACTGACTGTGAGCTAGTGCCACCTCACGTGCCTGACACTGAGTGCATGCACATGGAAGTTAAAGGGGTGAGTAAGGTGAATGGTGCGGCACACTTGATTGTTTGGGCCTTGCACTTTGTGAAGTTACTGTCCAATGCTTTGGGCATGTTTTAAAATTCATTGATGTTAGTGTAGGCCATTTTATGTTGGGAATGGTGCTGCTTTGGAGCACTAGCAGGTATTTGTGAATATTTTTGAGTGAGTCGCTGTCAGTCAGCTGTGTGTGATAGTCGCTATGATTCAGTGGTGTGGAAGGCTCATCAGCGCCCAGCCTGTGTAAGTACTGGTGGTCAGATGTATCTTGAAAAATTGGCCTGAGTGCGTAGAGAAACATGCTGCCTTGCAATGCATGAGTCAGCTGTCTTACTGCGAGCGGAAATGTAATATTAAAACTCTAACTTGGAAAGCCAGAGATCTAATTTGAGTGAAAAGATAATTAGGTAGTGGCAGCTTGTGGGGTATTAATGATAAGCCCTAGCACTAACTAAAATGTTGAGTGGCACATGACGATACATAGTGAAACAATAATTTTAGCATCATAATTAATTACCAATTATTCACCAGCATTTAGCTTCTTTTGGTGTGTAGAATGTTTTGTGAACATTTCTCTGCCACTAGGGTTAAGGATATGGCAAGAGTGTGAAATAAATGGGTGAAGTACCAAAGTAACATTTAATTAGCCCATTAACATAACCTTGCAGTGGTTTACAGTGCATGGTTCAATGAGTTGTTTGGCTGGATGTGGAAGGTTACTTATAATGCAGTTGGAATTATTCCAATCCATGTATATGACTTTTTCTTGACAGTGATTTTTGAATGGTTTTTGCGGTCATTGCGGTGGCTAGTTGAAAGCGATGATAAACATTCTATGAATGGAGAGAATATTTTGTGCATGCCGTGAAGATGTGTTTTTGGCAGTGTAAAAGAAATTTGTATGGGCATGTGTGGGGAGTTAGTTTGGTGTGCGGCAGTAGCATTAACGTCATGTTCCTGACCAGCTGATGAAAGTTAATTGCACTCCACTGGGCAGCAATTTGGATTTGCTTGCCAAGGACGGAGTACTCCAGTATACTCTGGTGTGTAACATTGGGTTACGCTGCTTTCAAGGTACTTAAATATTATTATTTTGCATGAAAGGGGTGTGATGTAAGAACTGGTTAGTGAAAATATGAAGTTTTTAGAGCACCTAGTTGTAACAGAGCTATTGGTTATTATTTTGAAATACATTCTTTTTTGTGATTCAGGTGCCATGTAAAAGACAGGTTACACAAAATGTATAACAGTTGTATTGGAGCATAAAGATGTAGATTGTACAGATCAACACTTTAATTATAGCTTGTTTATGTGCAAGACATTTTGGTGTAGAAACATTTTAACACACACAACACATATATATGTATATATGTAAGCCAAACAAAATAGAATTTTAAATATTGCAAATGAAAAATGTTGTATATTAAGCCCATTAATTTATTATCAGAATTTGAATCATGAATTTTACGTGCACTAAAACAATGCCCAGGGAAAAAAATCTACTGAGAACAGAGTCTGTTTAGATGGTGGTTTTTTTTTGCAGAAAGACGTGTCCTCAAATTTTTTAGATACCATCAAAATGCAAATAAACCTCTTCAAAATGCTACTTCAGCTTATGTTCCTGAGAGTACAAAAATATTTCTCCGCTTTTTGATGACAGATTTATCGAAAGTCACAAAATTATCTTAACTTTAGTTAAGCTCTTTTAAAGTGATTTTCTTGTCATTTTACTTGTTTGTGATAAACTATTTAGCATTTTTTCAAGAGAAATCTCTTAACTTCGTATCAGTTCTATACCATGCTAAAAAGTCCTGGTTATAAAAATTAACAAGTAAAACATTAAAAAATTATAAGATGTCTTTACTTGTGTTTCACAACTTGAGGAGATGTTCCAAACTCACCTTAAGGTTCCAAGACTCACATCACAGCCAACAACACATGCAAACCCTTAAACTACATCTGCCGAGGAACTGTCTTTATACCTCATATAGTGTGTCTCATTCAAAGTTTATACATCTCAAATGAGGATATGTTATTAAGTTTCCAGGTCCTTCTTCTAGACTTTGCTTTTACTGATGTAACAAGCAAGTTGTAGAATCTACCTTCATACTTTTGACTTTGCTTTTACTGATGTAAGAAGCAAATTGTAGAATCTACCTTCTCATACTTTAACGACAAAATGCCAAACACTGCATTGAAAGCTGGGTATGAAGTGTGGAGTGAAAGAGCTAAAAGTATTAACACTGATACTGAGATTCTGAGATACTGGATGTTATTTCCTAAATTTCAAACTCTTATTCAATACTCCAATTACTATAATGAGTGTATATATTTGTACAAGTGAAATCTGTGTAAAATACAAGAGAAGTCTTTGCTAAAACGAAAGTCAAGCGGCAGAGATGTGGCAATGTAGCTCGCGACTATCTAGGGTGTGTCCTTTCCACCCCTCTTATGAGGTTGGGTGTGCAAGTCAGTGTAAACATGTTACACCACACTTTGTATCAATACAGTTGCTTGTTAGAAAAATGCACAGTAGCACCTGAAAGAAAGTGTATGATTGAGCATTGCAGAGCAATTAAAATTAAACGAAAACCTTGAATATGGTGTTTCTATCGTGAATCTGTGCCTGGAGTATGAAATTGTAAAACAATTAGAGACATAACGAAAATAAAGACAATTTACAGTAGAGACTCAATTTTACAAAGCACAACAGACTCCAGGAATTAATTCATTGAATTGCATATTTAATGAAATTAAGAAATATTAAAATTAATTATGCAATAACCCAAAAACTGTTGCAAATGTATATTTTTTTTTATATTAAGTATATGTTTATTTTTCTCTGATGCCTCTTTTTTAAATGAAACAATTAATTTTATTTGAAAGGCATATGTTTTCCAAATTAAATGATACCCAGAAAGGGATATACGACTCCCCTTGCAACCAAAAAATCTAAACATCAGAGTACTACAAAAATTTCAGCAAATGCAATGTTCATTTATAACAGCATCTCGTGAACAAACCGTATAACTTATTTCAATATGCAAACATCATTAGAAAAAAATTATACTGCAGAAAGATATGTATGATCTCTCATTTACCCCGAATAAGAAGTTTTAGCAAAGGTGTCGCGTAGCTTTCCGCAAGTGAAATGTTAATTTTCCATTGCTTCTTGTGGAAAAATCAACTGTTTTATTAAAAACATATAAATTAATTTTGACACACAGAAATCCTTAAAATAAAATGATAACACAGAGGGATGTGTGTGACCTCTCTTTGATGTGAAGAAAGATGTATAAAACAGAGTGTGATGTAACTTTAAGCAGTAAAACTCCTCCATTGGGCTGGAAAATTTCGCAAGGCATTCAGAGTCAGCTGCTTCAAAATTTACCCAGTTTGACACCTCCACATTTAAGACATTCACATATTACCAAAATGAGGGGGAGGGAGGGAATTTTACAAGTATTGTAGACAGTCTTTTTGGTCTCGTAAATTGTAAACACTCAGGAGTATAACTATAGTAGGGAGCTCACGAGATGGCTGGACTGTGAAGAGGAGTGGTAGGTAGCATTGCACAACCTCCACCTCCCTTTACGCGAGCTTCCAGAGTAACTGTGTAGCTAAGCTACTAGTCATCCCAAAAGCAACAGGTCACTGGCAGGCAGCTGCAAGTTGGATTCGGTTGTATGTAGGTACAGTAAAATGTGACACATTAATTGAAGAAGGAAAACTATACACACTTAAAATATTTGTTTTCTCAACATAATTTACTTATTTATGATTGTATTGGAAATGTTGTCAGACGTGTTACCATAATTTGCAAAGAAGATGCCGAAGCTGGTAAAAGTTTGCTGTCAATGCCAGGAAAATGCAAAGAAAATTTTCAAGTAAAATAAATATACTTGTGACTCGTATAGAAGAGTAGTCAGACTTTAAGATTTTTATATGGTATGAAAAAAAGTACAAACATCCTCTAAGCTTCTCGTAGCTCCAAGAGAAAAAAAAAATCAATATCTGCTGAGGGGAGAGGTTTCTTTTATTATTCTTGAGATGGATACCGAAGGAAGTGGGTTTTAAATTAAAAAAGATATGAGAATTATCAAAAAATCTAATTGGAAAGAACACATAGAGTTTGTTGGCTGCGTAAACATTTAAAATCAGTTCATTACGGAATGGAGGGGCGTCCAATAATTTAAATTAATGAGACATGGGTTGGTAACGAGTTAGTAACAATATCATATTTAACAAAACTGGAAAGGTGATAGCCAACTGGTGTAATAGTTCTTCAAATCATCTGATAATTGTTTATGTAAGCTCTGGAAACAAATTCACTGAAAATGCTCTTAATTCTTTCCTGCAGACAAAAATACGTGAGATTATCATGCGTAAATGATTTTCTGTGAACTTCGAAAAGTGGATGCTTATTAGTTATTGCCAAAGCTAGAAGAAAAATTTGTTATGAACAATGCACATTATTCAGTTCAATAAATAAAGCCTCTTCAAAGTACGCATTGAAAAATGAAAATGGTACGTTTGATGAGTAAAAGTGTTATATTTTCTTACAATATGCAAAAACCAGAGATTTGTGAATTAACTGTACAGAAACTATAATGCACTGATTTAGGTTAGCATTACGCATGTTTTCATTCAAATTATTTCAGATCAATGAATGAACATTCTTTCTTTTTTCATCACAAGCTCGCATCATTAAAAATAATTTTGCACTGGCTTTTTGTGAGATGTGTTGAACTATATGTTAGGAAAGATCATATGTCATACATAATATTAGCAACAGTGTGCATGAAGTGTTCCTATGTCTGTAGTGTGAAAGGAAGGGTTTCGTGTTTTAAATTTAATTAATCTTTAATTCAAATTGCATTAAAAAGTTATAAATAATTGCAAGTTCATTATAAACTCTATATGTTACAGTTTTCTTAATGTTTTGTTTTATTTTTGTAATTTATTAATTGGATTTTGTGTTTCGCCACAATGAATTTGGATATACATTATATCAACCTGAAATAAAAATAAAACTAAAATTTAAAAATTCTAACATTTTTCATATTCATATAAGTGTCAGTTTAAAAGTAACCATAATAACTAAATAAATAATAATTGAGCCATAAACCCTGACAATGACAGTGACTGTGGGTAATAAATAATAAATCCTTTAGCATACCAATACTTTCAGCACGGGCAGTATGAGGCAGGAGCAAGGGTGGGGACCTTGAGGCCGCTTGCTGCCACCACCTTGCCCGCATTCGAGAGCCTAGCCTTCTCGTCAGCTCCAGACAGTACGCATATATCATAAACAGAACTCGCTTTATTTCTAGATTGAGGACAACTGTACTATATGTGTTTGAACCTTCCCACACGCATTTGTAACAGCTTGAAGGTGCATGGCTGGAAGGTAATTGCTGCAATTTACACAGTCATCACTGACATGTTAAACTGCCTGTTATGCAATCATTGAATTAAGATTTACTTTGTAGTATCTTGTATTCTGAGTTAAACTATTTAAGCACTACATGTGTGTATAATAAATTAGGAATTGATTTTGTTGTGCTTTAATTTGAAGTAAATAGTATTTTTTTTAATTTATAACTTTCAAGACAATGTAATTAAAAAGTGAGGAACTTGTACAATATACTGTGTCAATGGCACAGCTAGCAGATGACCTTCACTTAGTATCTGGCCTTGAAGGCAGCCAGACACAGCAACCGGCTGAGCTGCTCCGCAGGATGTTTGCAATGCATCTAGATAGACAGTGCTAGATTTATTTTACAGAATGTCTGCTATTTAAACCAAAATACATGCTATTTATTTAACACATTTAATACCTATTTAGTCTACAATACATATATGTATTTCAATTAATAACGGCAGCTGTCTTTGTTGAGAACTGCAACTAATAATTATTATCCCCTCAGTAAGGCAAACATATTAGATTCAGTCAACCATTCCCCCCCATTTAGTCAGAGTTAACACTTATCGTACCTCCTCAATGTTATGTCTACATTGTCAGTAAGCACTGCTAGTGTTGAAACATTTTCCACTATGAAAAGAATGAAAACTTTACCATGTAGTGCAATGAGTGGTGATAGACTGAGTGCACTTACCATGTTTCAATTCACTGGGACATTTCTGTACAACAAGATAATGGCATTCAACATTATGGCAGGAAAAAATTAGATTACTTTTGCTACAAAAAAAATATCCATACACAGTAATGCTTGTAGTATAACAATTCCTTGTTAAAGTTTTGAATTAAAGCAATTAAAATATATCAATATTTATAATCTTTAACATGTACAAAAATAAATTCTTAATTGAAACATACATGACTAAGTAATTTCAGTAAATACTAATAAACCAGAACTTGACTAACATTATTTGGTAATTAATTGATGCCTTTTTTAAAGAGTTTCATGTTGCAACCACTGAGCTAACTGATGTGAGGCATTACAAAAATGGCGGCCTAACGCGGGGCTGTAATATTATAAAGCTGGCTATAACTGTGCGCGTGCCACGTTAAAATATATACTTAAACCACTAATGTATTAAGTGTGCTGCGCTTATCAATAGCCACTTCCCCCTGCCACCAAAAGGCTTTCAAAACATTTATTAGTCTTTAAAGTAGTATTTCACTTACAAGTTATTATTTAGAATAAATGTTTAACACAGATGGATTTTTGGTTAATGTAATTTAATTCATAAGGCATCATTCTCAGCACATGACATGACTTATAATAATCTAAACATATGATACGAAGAATCCACATACTGAATAAAGGCAGTATATTTTCTTTGAGCTCTTGTAAAAATAAAAAAACTTTGGACGGCTGTGAAAGGAGGGGCAGGACAGCAGTGTATGCTGCCCAATGCAGGGAAGGGAGGAAGCAGTCAGCTACCTGCCTCCTCCAGATAGGATAGCAGGGGCACCACTCATTATCTGACTGTAATCTCTTCTTGAAACTGGATTTTGCCATTGTGTACATTTTACGATTTCTAACCACAGCAATGAAAGGTTCAGTGGGCGTATTTACTTGGTGTCTCAGCTAATCTTTTACCATACTGGACATTGAATCACAGTTTTATTAAAGGTATAAAATAATTTTAAAATGAAGACATGTAGCACCGAATAAAAATAAAATAATAACTCTGCACTTCTTTTAGCACACGTATCAAAATAACATCACGTTTCCAAAAATTCTTTTTTAGTATACTATAATGCTATTATAATTTGATGTGTGGTAACATTCATAGTTTTTACTTTAATTCGTATACTATATTTATATTAAACCACAAGTAAGTGTATATGTTCAAGTTTTCTATATGCACTATTATGCAGGGTGTATAGCAAAACTGTAAACTGAATTTCCCATACATTTCAAGCTTTTTCCTCAAAATTTCTGTACACAAAAAAAAATACGGGAAACTATCACGTAGAATAAAAGACATAAAACTTATCTGTGCCTGTTTCTGTAAAATGTAAAACTAGTTTCATGATACAGCGATTCAATGCTGCGCGACACGTTCAATGCAGACAGACGACAAAATTGAATGATGTTTCACTATTAAGCGACATTTAGCCAGTGACAAAGTTATCTCAGATTGTACTGCCATATATTTTAGAGTGAATACATCACTAACGGCACGGAAGAGTGCACTTGTAAACCATACCCAGGGAAAAGACGCATTTAAAATTTAACAAAAAGGACAAATGATATAACACACTATATAAATGTAAACATTATTGTAATACATTCTCTATCACCAAATTTTCAACTAATTCAAGTTAAATTTTGTTAAAGAGGAAAATAATTGTAAGTATTTTTTCATGTTACATACCGTATTTCCTGCTTTTTTCTTTTTTAAAAGGAAACATTTATTTAAAGTTTTTTCTTCTCCGTTGTCGTCCAATGCCAAAAAAAGCAACATCTGTGACGTATTTATTACCATCTGCCAGTGACAGGCAGCCAGCCTCACTATGGCTCATTGCACTGCACTATTTTGAAAAACAAACTAGTAATCCTTGTAAACCTGCTGTTTCAAGTAGCATACACACAGAGATGGGCTCGTAAATATAAACCATTGTGAGAAAAAAAAAACTAAATTACGAATATTATCTATGCTTGAAGTAACAGTTTGAAAGAGATTTTTCGTCAAAATTATTGTGTCATAGTACACTGAAGAGCCAAAAACACTGGTAAACCTGCCTAATATCGTGTAGGGCCCCCGCGGGCATGCAGAAGTGCCGCAAGACGACGTGGCATGGACTCAACTAATGTCTGAAGGTATGCAGGAGGCATTTCACACCATGAATCCTGCAGGGCAGTCCACAAATCCATAGGAGTGTGAGGTGGTGGAGGAGATTTCTTCTGAACAGCATGTTGCAAGGCATCCCAGATATGCTCAATAATGTTCATGTCTGGTGATTTAGGTGGCCAATGGAAGTGTCTAAAGTCAGAAGAGTGTTCCTGGAGCCACTCTGTAGCAACTCTCGACATGTGGGGTGTCGCATTGTCCTGCTGGAATTGTCCACGTCCGTCAGAATGCACAATGGACATGAATGGGTGCAGGTGATCGGACAGGATGCTTACATATTTGTCACCTGTCAGAGTCGTATCCAGACATATCAGGGGTCCCATTTCATGCCAACTGCACATGCCCCATACCATGAAAGAGCCTCCACCAGCTTGAACAATACCCTGTTGACACGTAGGGTCCATGGATTCATAAGGATGTCTCCTTACCCGTACACATCCATCCGCCCGAACAATTGGAAACGAGACTCGTCAGACCAGGTAACATGTTTCCAGTCATCAACAGTCCAATGGCGGTGTTGGCAGGCTCAGGCAAGGCATAAAGCTTTGTGTCGTGCAGTCAACAACGGTACACGAGTGGGCCTTCAGCTACGGAAGCCCATATCAGTGATGGTCCATTGAATAGTTCGCACGCTGGCACTACTTGATGCCCCAGCATTGAAATCTGCGCCAATTTGAGAAAGGGTTGCACGTCTGTCACGTTTAATGATTCTCGTCAGTCAGCATTTGTCCCATTCGTTCACAATCTTTTTCCGGCCGCAGCGATGTTGAAGATTTGATGTTTTACCGGATTCCTGATATTTATGGTACACTGGTGAAATGGTTGTACGCGAAAATCCAAATTTTATCGCTACCTCGGAGATGCTATGTCCCATCTCTCATGCGTAGACTAACACCCCGTTCAAACTCACTGAAATCTTGATAACCTGCCATTGTAGCAGCAGTAACCGATCTAGCAACTTTGCCAGACGCTTGTTGTCTTATATAGGCGCTGCCGACCGCATCGCGTTACTCTGATTGGTTCCATACCTCTGTTATTTGCATATGCACACCTATACCAATTTTTTTGGCTCTCCAGTGTAAATCATTAATGATCCATATTTAAAATAACAAGAATTGCCTGTACACAAAATAAGAGTGAAGCTGCGTACCCCTGCAGTAAATACAAACAATCACACTATTTCCTGTCAACCTGAAAACAAGCATTCAAGCAAAAATTGTGGCACACTGGCATGTAATTTTCTCTTACACTACCACCCTAGTGTAATTGAATGGCTCCTGGAGAAGTGTCAGTTTTTGACCATGTGAAGAATGTTTACCATTCTAAAGCATCAATTTAATCACCATTGTGGCAATAAAATATAGCTTTATCACTACAGCAACACAAAAATATTGCCACCTTAAAAAAATGGTATTTTAATTGACTAAAACACATTATAGAAATGTTATAGCTGCTACACAAAAACAAAAAATACAACCATAGGACCAGGTGCATAAAATACATAATTCTATATTAAATTCCATAATAAAATGCATGAACAACAACTATTGTTGCAGAACCGAGAATTTTGTATGCAATTTCATAAATAGCGCAGCTTCTGCTGAAGCATGCTGGGAGAGCTAATAACTGTCCCAAAATGTCACTTTGGTTGACAGCCACGGTACACAAATCTGTAAAAGAGGAAGTAAAAATATTTTTTCATAATTAGTTCATTTTAAAATTTGAAGAGCTGAGGCCAATTTGGTTTAACAGTGAATTTTAATAATGAAAGCAAGCAATAACTGTTTTAAGTTATATACTTTAAAAAACTATGATTAAAATATGTTTTCAATTAAAATTTGTTTCCAAGTTACTGACTTTCCCTTTTCCATTGCAACTTGAATTTCACACTTCAAAGTAAAAGGTTTGCATGCTATAAAGAATTAATTTATATATTTTCTTAGACCTTTAAACCAATAAATAATACCTACTGTGAAAGTAACAAAAATATGTAAGCTTAATTTTTTTTTTTTTACTATTATTTTGTACTACGACAATAATGCTGCAGTTCTGAATGAAGTTTGGTGCAGTTTGGAACTTATGTTTATACATGTACAACGATTATACTGAGCCTTGCACCACACATGCCTTGCTCTCCATGTGAATTCATTTTCAATTGTATTTCATAACTAAACTATTTGCATACGATATGTTTATTTTGAACCAATTTTGCAAAGCGCATCTGTGCTAGTCACAATGTCACAGGGCTGATTGGTTAGCATGCTTGCCTCCCACCAAGGAAAACCGGGTTCAATCACCGGCCGAGTCACAGCCAGTTGTCATTTGTGGTTGGCTACTTTATGGCTGAGGGCCAATCATCTGTGGCCGAGGGCATGGCACAACTAGGGAACATTGTGGTGGGGTGGGGTGGGGTGGGGTGGGG